>UELX01004315.1:0-18453 GCA_900480035.1 Eupelmus urozonus
AAGGAATTCATATAACAGTCTATTTTGTGCAGCACAAGATTCAGCTTCAAGTAAATGTTTACGTTGAGTAAGTACTTCTAGCATAGCATTTACGTCAGGTAAACTAAGATTTGTACTATCTGATGCTATAAAGCTTCGCAGGCCATCAGAAATTCCTACAGAAGAATCCGTGGGTAGATAATTCCCTTTATTTTTATTATCTAATGCCAAAGTACGATCTAATGCTGCAATACTTTTGGCACGAGTTTTGTACTTTGCAATCAATTCATTAAGGAGAAAATTTGGAAAAATTTCTTGTTGACTTAAATTGATGTTGCATTTTGGACATCTTCCTAGGGTCTCTAAAGACCTGGCAATGCATTTGTAACAAAATGTATGCCCACATCTTGTTACATGTGCTTCTTCAATTGTTTCAAAGCAGATAGGACATAAATAATCACTGTTTTTATCTTCTAATGTACTATTGATTCCTTGCATAAAAGTCGTTATTTGCGCATGAGGTCTATTTACATGATGACCATGTGATCCTGTGCTTGTTCCAGCTTCATCTCCATCAGTTGACATGTTTGTAGTAATTTTTTACACAACCTTATCTGAAAAATAAATATTTTATTAAGTTTTTCAAAAATTTTCATTTTTATGATATACTATTTGGGTTTTTCTTCATTTTACTAGAAAATAGTACTTTAAAATAACCATTAATTATTTATTTTCATTTGTAATTAAAATAAAAATAAAAAAATAAATGACTAAATTAGTTTCCTTGAAAGTATTGATTGCTAATAAAAAATATAAATATATATTTTTAAAAAATAATTTAGATAAAATGAAATAGCTTATATAGTAAAAGGATTATTTATTCAAACTATTATTTTTAAACTATCACTAAAATTATTGTAATAATATAAAGAATATTTAGCCTATCACGGGGCACATCAGTCCGATAGCAAGTATAACTGTATAAAGGGCCTCACGCGCATGGTATATGTTGAGTTTCATCATATATAACATATATAAATAAATGTCAATAATGCGACAGAGCAACCTAGTATATATTTATAAATTTGGATGTTAATAAGAAACATATATATCTTGTCATAATAAATGCACATCTCAATTTATAAAAACATGAAGTTTGTTTGTTCTCTCGAATAAACTGATTTTTTTTTAAATGATTTTTTTCAGTGAACTTCTTACATACATTAGCTGTAGTTTCCTAGAAATATTTTTCTCAATATACTTAAGAAAATAAACTGTAATCTCTATGTCTTATATAAGCTGAGAAATATATTTACAATGATTTCGTGTGTAAACGGTCCAATGAACTAATTTTTTAACAATTGTTTTTTTCGGTGAACTTCTTGGATATAATAACTATAACTTACTAAAATTTTTTTCTTCGTAAACTAAATAAAAGGGACTGTAAGCCAAAATTTTAGAACCCTATGACTTTTGAAATCTTTGATATGCATTTGCAAAGATAAAATGTCTGTTCCCTTGAATAAACTCATTTTTTTAATAACTAGAAATGCATATCTCAACTTATAAAATACATAGGCTAATCAGGAGTTGGATCATAGTTTATTTTATTTAATGTATCAAGAAAAAAATCTCTTATAAGTCACAGTAACTATATGTTAGAATTTCACCGGAAAGAGCTATTATTAAAAAATGAGCTTATGGGACGGTTGACACATATGCTTATTATAATGCATATCTCAGCATATAAAAGACATAGAGTTGTCAAAAGTTGGATTATAGTTTATTTTATTAAGTGAATTAGGAAAGATATTTCTAGTAAACGACAGCTAATGTGTTTAAGAAGTTAATTGAAAAAAGTTATTATTAAAAAAATGAGTTTATTCGAACAGACATTTTATCTTTGTAAAAGCTTATTAAAGTTTTAAAAAGTCATAGGATTCTGAAATTTTGGCGTATTGTTCATTTTATTTAGTTTACCAAGAATAAAATTTCTAATAAGTCACAGTTACTATATGTTAGAAGTTCACCAGAAAAAGCTATAATTAAAAAATGAGCATATGGGACGGTTGACACATATTTTCATTATAAATGCATATCGCAGTTTATAAAAGACATAGAGTTGTTAAAAATTGAATTATAGTTTATTTTATTTAGTTTACCAAGAATAAAATCTCTAGTAAATTATAATTACTATATCTTAGAAGTTCACCGGAAAAAGCAATTATTAGGAAATGAGTTTATTCGAGGTCAACAGACATTTTATCATAGTAACTTTTTTAAGTGAACATCTAAGATAGTTTAACTGCAACTTACTAGAGATATTTTTCATGATTCACTAAATAAAATAAACTATAATCCAAGACTTTACAACTTTGCGTATTTTATAAACTGATATAAGCATTTATAATGATAATATGTCTCCCGCCAAATAGACTTAGTTTTTAATAATAGCTTTTAAATGATACACTAAGTAAAATAAACTATAATCCAACTCTTGAAAACCCTGTCTTTTATAAGCTGAGATATGTCTTGATAATGAGAATATGTATTTTCCATTGAATAATCTCATTTTTATATAACTTTTTCAGTATACTTCTTAGATATATTAACTGTAATTTACTGGAAATATTTTTCTTGATTCACTGAATAAAATAAACTGCAATCCAAATTTTGACAACTTCATATTTTTATAAGTTGCTATGTGCAATTTTTATGACAAGATATAGGTTTCCTATTGACATCCAAATTTACAAATATATACTATGTTGCTCTGTCGTATTATTGATATTCATTTTTTATATTTTATTAATTATTTTAATACTTTCTTCGAAAAATTTCTTATTACTTTCGAAATTTCAATTGAGGTTATGGATGAAGTGTTCCACATATTTATACAGGTTTTATGGATTTCTATATCTTTCAATACACAACAAAGTTATAAATTTATTTAATTGTAAGTTCTAGAAACAATGTAGAACATGAAAAATGTCTTTATATCTAATAAAAGGCAAATATAAATTTAAATATTTTAACCTCAAACCTTGAACTGTGCACTGGAGCAAAGAATGCACCTTTAGACTCTTAATTTACTTATGATTTTAAAAAATCATGAGTATTTATTGTTAAGGTATCCTAAACACTTTCTCTTACGTGATAAAATAAGAGCAACGAATTTATTCAAACACATAATTAAATGTTGGAAGTAGAGAGTAGGTCCAGCGACAGCATCGCTGGCTACTGGCCGATTCGCTGCGCGCTCATGATGGACTCGAGCAGTATATACCTATAAGTATATAAGCAGAGGAGAATTCAGAATAGGTAAACGTGTTACCACTTTATACCAGTGTGGGTTTACAACACGTAGTTGGCATTTCTGACATTTTCTACGTGCAGGTGTAGAATAATGTAATTTACATAGATGAATGTATAAATACATGTATAGTAAGTTCGATTAAAAATTTTGAATCTGTTTACTTCATATAAAATTGAAAGTTTGAAACACTGCTAAATCAGGTAAGAGCTATTACTTATTTTAAATTAATACTTATATCTATAAAAGCAGTAATGTTGATTACATTTTCTCAGTTTTGTTAATCGACTTTAAATTTGTAATGGTAGGTAGATGCAAGATAATATAAATATCAAAGTAATTAAAAAACTATCATTTATTTTTCATCTAGGTAAGTAATAAATTATTAACACTGAATTTAAAAAGAACTTCATACTTTTGTAAACCTTTTTTGATCAGACTTAAATTTCCTATAAAATTGTATAGTTAAAAATATATAATCATTATAATTTATTATTGATATGCAAAGAAAACGTTTTCTTAAACAAGATTTTAAAACATTTTTTATTTTTATATATCAATCAAAATTTCTAATAGCGAGTAAAACTAAAAGTCTACTAAATATATTGATCCCACAGACATCATCTTCCGGAAGGTTAGATATTGCGTATAAACAGATAAAAAATTTTATTTTTAAAGCAATCAAAATCAAACGAACAATATTTTATTTGTATTAGAAAAATACAAATAAAAAAAAATGTTTTATTTGGTCCAGTATAAGCTGAGATTTGAAGAATTTATATTTTAATTATTTATTCGTTAACTAATAAATATTTCGACCTAAAAATTTTAGTGCATGTTCTCTAAGATATTAGTTATTAACTCTTTACTTTTTCAAATGTATAGATTTCAAAGTTATTCTGTAAAAATTCGTAAAAAATGAAAATTACAGCATGCTTTATTCGGCGTCTGATGGGCCAGCCCCGCACATGCGCAAGGCGCGCTCGCCGGCGTTTGAATTGCAGCTTGCTGGAACGCTTATCTTTATTTACTTTTTTTGAACATAGATTTACGGAATAAATCTATTAACAGGTAAAATTAGAATCGATATGTTAACAATTATACAAAACATTTTATAAATTATTAATTTTTTATTTTAAAAACCGTATCTTTCAATTCGAGATATAAGTTTATATAATTATTTTAGGAAATTATTTTTTTTTTTTTTTGTTGAATATATTAACTTTATGTAGCACTATCAAATAATTTGTTTACCTGGTTTGTAATTAATAACATTTTTTAAGTAATTAAATTAGTTATCTATCAAAGTTGAAAATACATTTGATATTATTATCTCATACTAATATTTTTATTCTTTCCTCCTCACACTCACTTCATCGAAAATTGATGAAATTGTATGCATTAAACTGCTTTAAAATGTTTAATTTTAATGCATAATTTTAATGTATAAAAACTATTCAAAAAATTCAAAGAGGTTAAAAAACTCATTTTTCGTGTATAAGAAAACGCGGAGTGCCTCTCAGGCTTCGTCTACATTCGTGACTCAGACTTGCCTTCGAGGCGCTACCGCGCCTCTTGATTGTAAAGAGTTTTACGATATAATAAATGTTTATAATTTTTATTAATATTTGATTAGTTGATTTGATTAATATACTACTAATTGCTTATACGGGATGTTAAAAGTATAGAAATTTATAAAGAGTCCATATTGGGAGACTTTTTAAGTAAGCCAAAAGATTGACGTGTTTTTTGTCTAAATAATTATTTTGTTATCTAAATTTAAAAAAAATAAGTTTTGAATTTGATAATCAAATATGAAAAAATTAACTTCTTAAAGATTTAAGAAATTTGAACAGTTTTGTAGTAAAATTATTATATATATGTAATAATCTATTTTTATTTTGAACGCATTATTTAAGTGTAATTTAAACTTGAAGTTGTTTATCTAGGTAATTAATTAATATTTAATAGGATTTTCTTTTTAACAAATTTTTTTACTAATGTAAAAGTTATATAAATATTTAGAGGAATAAGGAATGGAATCGGAAATATGAATGAAACAAATGTTTTTAAAAAAATGATAATGTATTTTTAAAATACATACACAATGTATAAGAAAATGTTTCGTATAGAAAAGTATACATAAACATATATGTACAAGATCAAGTAGTTTTCATGTGCGTTAATTAGTGTATGTACTTTAAGTATTGTGTTCATGTGTGCGCGTGTTCATGACTTGATCGTTTAGATATCCTAAAGTCTTATATTTCTATAGTGGACGAAATCGATCGTCTTGTACTGTAACTTTGATTTCTCATTTAATATCTTATTGCAGAGCTCCTAGCAAGCAATAAAATATCCGTTGAAAATCTAAACTGGAATTTAACAGGTGGTCAAATATAAACCGTAGTTGCAACTGCGTTTATATGACTAATATCTGAAACAAAAGATATCGATTTGTAAAATATATGGCCAAATTTATCCCAATAAAAGTTTCGTAAAATTTTCGAAATACAGTTAGAAGAACATAACATAAAGGGTTAACTGTTTATAAAAAATTTTAAAATACTTTCAAATTGATATTGATTGAACTATAGGATTTAAAAAAATCTTTGTAAAATTAAATTTTTGTCATTAATTTATAAATTTAAAGAATGACGTCTTTTAAATTTAATAATTTATTTTATTTTCAACTTTAAAACCAATCAGATAAATTTCAAATACCGTATTTAAAAAACTTTTGTTGTTCCAAAAGTATTTGAAATTCTGTATTTTAATTACGATATTAAAAATACTTTTAAATGCATCTGATACAAAAAAAGTATATATTTTAAAATACCGTAAACCTATCCCTGTCAACAATAGAGCCGTAATTCAACCAGCAGACACACTTACCAACAATGATTGCACACTTAGGGCGCGGGGGGTTGTAGTACTCTCTCGCTCGCTCCTTAGTCCCATCCCCAGCCGTGGGACTCGTGATGCTCATGCTTCTCATGATGGACGGGTATGTGGACGGGTACGTGGACCTTCTCGACGACGGGGTAGGGCACGGGCACGTGAACCTTCTCAACGTGGTGAACCGGCACCGGGACATGGACCTTCTCCACGTGGTGGACCGGTACGTGGATCTTCTTCACGTGGTGATGGTGCACCGTGTGCACGTGGTAGGGCACGTGGATTACATGATGCTCGCTGGAAGAAAAGTCAATGTTATGCGCTTGAATATTAATGCGCGTGCTTGTTTGGCTGGGTGTTATGAAAGCGGCTGGGACCGGTTACGGGTTTTTGGGGAACGCTGGTCAGGAAGGAGGTTGTATAATTTTTGGGCTATTGCGCGAAAAGGTATTATGGGTCTTGGATTGGAATTATTCGCTTATCGGGAATTGGTTTTTTAACAAGTTGTAAGTTGATGCTGAATGTTCGAACTTTTGGTAATATTTTTTTTTAAACTTGTGTGGTCAACTTTTAAATAAATTTTATACCGAATTTGGTTCCTTCGAAGTTAATTTGTTTTGTTTTGCTAATTTATTTATAAAGTTGTTTATCAACATGCCATGTAAGGATCGCAAATTAAAATGTGAAGAGTTGAAATGATGGAAGCGTTTTTTTCTTCAGTGAGAAAAAGGAAATCACAAACTAGTTTCACTCGTTTCTAAGATTGTTCACGCCAGTTTTCTTGTCACAGGTGACAATTGCAGGTGAAAAAGAAATACGATTAACCAATTAACGTAATTATCTGCGAAATATTTTTTCCTGATAATTTAATCTTTCTGGCTTATAAGCGCAGAAATTAGGAAACTCGCATAATGAAGTGTTATTCGAATTAATGAGTCCATCTTTTCTATTTCTTTACTTAATAAGAGAGAAAAATCTAGAACTTTTAGATTCTTTTGTAAATATTATATTCATTTTTTACACAAATTTTAAATAACACATGACAGTTGAAATTTTTTATTTTATTTTTTAATCAAAGCACTAGAAACTGAAAAAATCCATTTATTTTCTCTTCGAAGAAAAACAAAACTAAAATACTAATTAAGAATAAACGCGTAAACTACGTTCTCCCGTGCGTGGAAAAACAAAATACTTTTACTTTTAACAAAAAGAAAGCCGACGGTCTAGCTTCCGCGTTTTTCCACGTGAGTACGAAAAACACGCGTGTCAATGTATATGTATACTCACTGGTGGTGTCCTCCGGGCGTGGGGGCTGCTGTCACCGCTGCGAGGATTCCGCACACGAGAAGCTGCAAATCGTGCAATGAATTAATGAGCAATTAATCCAGGTGACTTAATTTGAGATCGGCTTCAAAGACGCCGAATGAATTTTATGTTAGTTCGGTATTTTGCGAGCACGATAAATCTACCCCATGCGAATTTAAGTAAATTTTCAATTTTCTAATTTAATATATTTTTAGAATAATTACGATAAAGTATAATAGATATATAAAGTAGATGAAATTAGTTATAAGACCGATAAGAAGAAACAAGTGTCATCGAGTCAATGAAGTCAATTATGTGTTTTTATTATAAGTTATAAATATTTGTTTTTTATAGTGATTTTTATAGCAATTCTTTTAAAAAGCAAAATTTATTGAAAAATTGAAAAAAAAGAGAATGTATATATAGAACCTTTTCTAGAAATGATTCATTATCTGTTCTGCATGTAAAGTAGTGCATATAAAAGGGAAAGCGTAGTAGAAAACTATTTATCTACTGTGAACACACACATGTACGTGTTTTTAAAATCCCGTATTTCGTTTTGCTGAGAAAAGCTTATGGTTGAATTGTCTACAAAATTCGTGAAATAAGTATTACTAATAATTGTGAAAAATAGAAAAATTAAAAAAAATTTAAATAAATTGTATATTTTCTATACTTGTTATACTTGTAGAGACACAAGGTGTCATCCTGTTTATAAATGATGAAAATAATGTATACTTATGCTTATAACAATTCTTTTAGACTCGCACTGACTATAGTGAGCTTAAAATTAAAAAATCACTTCACTACCACAATCATCCAAAATCGCGTTAAAATTAAAAAATTAAAAAAAAAAAAAACAATCGGAAAACCATCCTTGATTCTCGCAACCCGAACTCGCGGCACCGAAATCAAAATCCCAAAACCCAAAAAGCCAAAAACTTAAAAGCTCTAAAGCTCTCGGTACTCACAGCGAAGGCGTGAGAGTACATGGCTGCAATAAAGTGTGTCTAGTATCACTCGGTGATGCTGTCCTGCTGTATGCTCAGGCTTTGGATGCCGATACGATTCTGACTTGACTCTGGCCTGGCTTTGTGTTTATAAAGGAAAGACGCCGCGCTGCAGACTTACGGGGAGGTGCGCGCAGAAATGTGCAGCGCGCCAGTCCAGCGCGGGGTGGGGGCGCGCACGCACCACTTACGTAAATACTGTAAACGGATGAGAGTATAAGGAAGCCGATCGCGTAACTCTCGAGTCCACGTGCGCGCGCGCGAGCGACACCAGAGCTGCACTTTCCTCGCGAAGATGCGAGGGAGGGAGCCGTGAGCGTAGCGCAACGTGCGGGTATCGAAAGGGAGAGTGAGTATGAGCTTTGCGAGGGGACAGGATCGTTAATTTTCGGGAAAAGGCTGGCTGTAGGGATATTTGCGCGGTTTTTTTTAGGCGATGCGATAATCGCTGTGAAAGGGACGAGGTGATAAAAAATCCGTTACGTCGAAGGGAGTAGGTGAGGTAAGTACCGATCTTGTTCTTGTAAACATGTATTTTTGGTTGGCGATTTTTATTATACCGGTTTAAGCTGGGCTGCATGCTTGTGTTCAGATGTTTATGCGATTTATTTTAGGCGAGGAATTGTTTTTCATTGCTGCTTACGTGATAAAAATTATTAATGCTCGATCTTATATTTTAGCTGCTTGAATGATTTCATTAATTTGTTTGTTCGATTGCAAGAGTATTTCATAGAATACTTTTCTTAGAATGTGAATTTTCTAAGATTTTAATCTAAACGCCTAAAATATGGATCAGATCATTAATATCAATTTAGTACATTATAAAATTTAACAGACCCTGCAATTAACCAATATTCTTCTATTGAATTTATAGTGACCAAAAATTTGTTATTGTTTGAACTGTTATTCCTAATCTGGTATTCTAGAATAAGAAAAGTCAATAATATGCATTATTTTTTCAATTATACTGCATCACCAGCTTATTATTATTTAATTTTTACATAAAATATAAACTTTTTTTAATGCATATACATTAATATAATTACATATTTTAATATAATTATGTCTTTTGGATAGCGCATTTTTGAGCATAAATTTTCATTATAACACTAAATGTTTTAAATCCAAATAAAATTTCAACTACTAAAAAAAATCAACTTTTCAACAAAAATTGCTTTACTTTTCAGCCTTTACGTAAGTATTTTAATTTCGTGTATTTTTTTATTACATACGGATAAATCCGAGCAAAGCGATTACTGCATTTTATAACACGCGAGAGAAACGCATCTCAGGTTAATCCAAGCTTATTCCTTCAGTCGCTTATAATTATTATACTAATTGTAAGCCGATCGGGATGCAGAAGGAAAGTTACAAGGAAGTGATACAGAATGGCGATTAGAAGCATTTACTTTTGCACTTGCAGCAACAAGCATTTTAGAAACTCGCTCTGTTTACACATTTATGTTAATGTCAAGTGTATTTAGATACACTACACAAGTAGCGCAGACTGAAATTTAAGAAAAATGATCGATGAAGAATTCAAGGTATACTTATAAACTATATGTGTACCTATATACATAAGTTCAACTTTGGCTAATTTCTTCCGCACAGATGTAGTATTTCCGTTCACATTTCTAAAAATAAAAGGATTGACCGCTACGTTGTACGTAGGTGAATTACATACGGGAACCATACGAATATAAGGAGGCCGTCAAAAGTATATAATTTTGAAGACCTTTTAATTTGTACTTTGTGCTATTTCATTTATATTAGTATGAGAATTTTATTTATTTCAACTATATTTAGAATTAAAATATAATAATATAAAAAACTATTTATTGCAGATTAAATAAAACGTTAAGCAAACGTGGACGTAAATGGCGTTAAAAATAATATATTGATATTAATTTTAACTTAATTATAAATCAAGCGGTATTAGAAGTTTTAACAGTAGTAGAATAACATCGGATACAGTGATTAAAAGAAAAAAGTAAATGATACAAGACATGTTAAAAAATAATAAATAATAATAATCTTTAAAGTAAAAGTCGAACCTGGGTGTGAGAAAAATTAAATACTTTTAAAAACCCCATTATTATTTTGTCTGACGTTATCCGTCAGATAAACGTTTCATTATGTACGAATGCCGCCTCCAGAACGTGCAAAAGATCGTAATTAAAGCAGCACAGCTATATCTTGAATTGAATTAATTTTCATCTGTCTATATTATAAACAGGAAGTGAAACCAGCTCGAAGCCATTAAAACGCTTTTCAAACATCTGCATTAAATCATGCAAAAGATCATGCGCTAAAACCCCACCGACAGAAAGTGAAGTTGACCTATCAAAAAAAAGACTAGCCGACCAAAGAAGAGTAAGCGTAACATCGTAACCAGATTTTCGGTATCGGATCTACATACAAACGAGCGCTTTACAAAAATCGTACGTGTGTATGCGCGAGCGCGTGTAATTGCGAGGGTTGTTACGTCCATTGCGGCCGCGCGGTTACAAAATTTCATGCCCGCGACACGAAGCCGCTCTTCCGGTATGGTATTATCGCAAGACTCCGGAATTTTCTCCGGAACTCGAGAATGCGCGCAGACGCGGACTTATTTGAGCGCGCCCGAGTGGTATAATATCAAACAATTGCCGGCGCGTGCAGTGAAATTTCTAATTGCGCGCGCTCCGAATGAAACGAGACTGTATATACGAGCGATGGATATATACGCGTTTTGTGAGGTCTGGATGAAGAGAGGCGCTCGGATAGGTGAAATTTTTTGCCGGATTTGCAGATGAATATGGAGCGTAGTGAGCAGAGGTTTTTTGTTGGTGTACGACTGTATTAGCGGTAAATGAGCGCCTTTTTTGGCTAAATCGTCATAATCAGAGAGCGAAAAAATGTTTGTTTGCTCGGGACTAAAAGCACGCTGAGCGCGTTTCTCGCTGACTAGGAAGAGGTCTGGGGTAAACAAAACAGCAGGCTTTAATAAATAGCGAATATTACTGAGGCGTTCAAAGATGCTTAGGATACGTATGAAATATAAATATTTTATTAGAAATTATTTATTTAAGATGGTTACAAAGTTTTACAATTAGTCACAGTTATTGTGGAAATCAATTTTTTTCACTCAATTTTCAATTAAAAAAATCATATTGTTCTTCTATCTTCTATAAAGTTAAGAACTAGATATTAATGTCATTTTTTTTTAAATTAAAAATTAAATGAAAAAGAGGGTTCTTGTAATTATTAGTACTTGAAAGCCTTTATCATCATCTTAAAAATGGCAAATTTAAAGCTTCGTAATAAGAGTGAAATGATAGCGGGAGAAACAATAAATTAGCAAATAACGTTTTATTTTTAAAGGCACCTCTTTTTGTAACATCGCGTCTATTGGTATAGTAAAGGTTGAAAAAGTCTAGTTTTGCAAAAGTCTTAGAAAACAGTGTTTTATCTAGGCATTAGTGTAACATCCTTAAATTTTGCAATTTGAAAATTAGCGCGAAAATTAATTTGGCATGATGCAATACAATTGCACATAATATGCTTCGCGAAGTTGAGGAAATACTACTGTATTACTGCTATTAGGTGATTTTTAAATTAAGACGGTATAATGACTTCATAATGCTAATATTACGATGCATATACGCACCCATTATTTAGGGATAACAAAATTAGCTTTAAAATAAGTCCCAAAATAAGAATCAGTTTGAATAAAAACAATTATTTTAGGCTTTAATCTGTTTAAGCTGATTGTGTTTAAACTTAAAATAATCATTTTAATTCGAATGAATTTCACTTTAGAAATATTTAAATGTAATTTTTTGCTTTAGTTAAACCTTTCCGCAAATTGATATTTGTTTACTGAATGAAGTAAAATGACATGTCCTAAAGTAAAGCAAGTTGTTATTTCATAATCTGATTTTACGTTTCAAAAACTATTCATAAAAAAGGCAATCGGAGCTTGAATATAAATTTAACATTTCAGTCGAATGTCACAAAGTAAAAGCGAGTAAAAGTCGTAGATTTTGCCGAGTCACTCTGCGTCTAAGTATTGAAATTGACCAACTTGAGTGCAATCCTACATCTTCTTTTCAAAGGAAAAACACCGGATTCAGATAACTAAAAGATTTTTATGACATTTCGAACTTACCCTATCTAACAGAATTTCAACATGAAATGTCACTGCTGTCATTAAAATTTGTCCAAGATTTGCTAACCGTATTACCGATTTATCACACTCGGTTGGCGCCTCTTTCAGATCCTTAAGAATTTTTCAATCACACGTGAATTCACAGCTCTGTGATTACATCAAGTCATTCACGCTGATGCGTCAGCCGAATAGAAAATTAGGTCGGTGACAGTCTTTACACTGTTTGGGACCTGATTTAATTGTTAATATATGTTAATATAGAAGAGAATTTATTAAGGAAATTTGAAATGATTTAATATGCTAATGTTAATATTATATATTATATTTTGCAATCTTTTTATTTTATGCGTAAAGATAGTTATTCATACTTTAACATTTAACGATGATTATTTAATGATTTATATATGTAAAGCAACAAAATAAGACTTATCATATATGCAATAGATTAATAATAAATAGAATGGAAAATAAACAGAGTGTAATTCGAGTAACGAATTAATTTAAAGAATGGATCGTTGATCAATGTTTAATAAATAAATGTCATTTTTATTCTTTTATTCTAGAACTAATTGGATAAAATTTTATAAATGCTACATAACCATCTAATTAAAAAAAAAAATACTTATAATCAGGTACAAAAAAATATAAAAGTAATAAACTGTAAAATTGTTAATTCATACTTTCTTACATCCTTATAACATCCATCACATTTTTATATGATTTTCCTGGACTTTCGTATGATATCTACATGAAACGAATTCTGTAAGCAAGTTTATACTATTTTATTTGTAAGCTTTTTACATTTTTATTTTTTTCATTTCTTATTGAATATTATAGGAATGATTATTATCAATTTTGTTACAGAAATCTTTGTAAATTAAATATATAGGAGAAGGATTGCTAATTCCAAAAATAATCAAAATTGCTGAATTTGATCTCTTTTCAAAATTTAAATTATTTATCCTGAATACCCAGTAGAAAATTGTATGTTTTCTGTAAATTTTATTTAAGAAAAAAGTAATATATGTAGTAATAATTTTAGTTGAGAAAAATAGCATTATAAATATTTAAATTTGAAAGAATTTTCAATTTTCAACCATTTAGAAAACTCAATATAGACAATTGCTATAATTTTGCAAGGTCACCTCATTATTAATATAATTGCTGTAGCTCTAAGAAGAAAGATCTAATAAAACTTTACAAAAAAATGCATTTCATTATACATATTTTATAAAATTTTGTTATACTTAACAAAATTTTAAGAAATTAGATTCAATTAATTAAATTTCTATTACTACTAAAGAATCAGGAATTTAAAAATATTTATTCTGTTTATTAATTTTAACTTTTAATTATTCATAGGTAGCACACACTCAAACTAAGATTTCAATTTCACGCAAAAATTTTATTTTTGCAACGTCAGATTTAAAAGTATAACTCTCCATTTCTATTAGATATTAATCAGCAAAGCAACTAACCAAAATAAAAAGAAATTATGCCATAAAAAACTGACATGTCATTTAAAAGCACTGCCGATCCCAAGTGCGTAGGTTTAAGAGAAAGGAATATAGGATATCAATAAAAACGGGTTCCGAGCCGAGAAAATCTTTTATCAAAGTTTATATAACTCAATTTATCCGTAATTCGTTTTATGTATCGCTCAATTATAACTTCGCATCGATAGACCCACAGATCGCGCTCGTTTTTCGTAATAAAGCGCAGATTATCGGTACTTCCCTAAGAGCCGATCGAGCTTCCGGAAATCGGCAGAAAATTCGTACATTACACATCAATCAGCGGCAGTGATTATCACGAGCATAACCGTTGTCCGCTCATAGCTCGTTCCAGCGTGCGGTATTACATATATAACTATATACTTACGTGAGCCTATGGGAGCCTAAAAATTTTTCAGGATTCGCGTCGATTAGTTTCACAAGCGAATCGTGTTATTTCATTTGGTGCAAGAAGAAAATATTCCACTATTTTCATGACTGGAGATCATCGTCCTATTTCCATAGAAATCGATCTTGCATGCGCATTTCTTCGATGAATATACATGAGAGGCAGATTTGGATGGTTCGGTGATACGACACTTCGTTACTGAAGATAAATACGGTGATTTTTTGGGTTGGGTTTGTTTTCAGTGCTTATTATGAAAGATGACTATAAACCTACTTTTTCATTTCATGCAATAAATGTATTATTGACACAGAGTGAGATTTCTAGAAAATTATTATTTACATTTTACTAGTTTATTTTATCGACCTTGACTCGCATAATCAATTGTAGTCGAGTCATCATGTAAACATGGTACGTACTGGATAGCAAGGATCTGTTACGTTAATGCACACTCATGTTTTCAATTTCTAGTATTTTCAATTATAAATATCCAAATATTCAGTTATTACATTAAAAATAACTAAATATATAAAGCTTATCAGCACATATTTCTTTTTTCAAAAAAGAAAATTAATTTTAT
The DNA here is from genome assembly GCA_900480035.1 of Eupelmus urozonus. Classification (NCBI taxonomy): domain Eukaryota; kingdom Metazoa; phylum Arthropoda; class Insecta; order Hymenoptera; family Eupelmidae; genus Eupelmus; species Eupelmus urozonus. The sequence goes on from UELX01004315.1 coordinate 15,135, forward strand.
TTTTAATATTCTTTTTTTCAGTTCTTTGGGAAGTTTCCTTTCATTTAAAAATTTTATTACAACAATAAGATAGCAGAATCGAGTAATAATTTTTTATAAAGATTTAGTAATGTAACTTTTTAGATTACGATTGACAGTAATATTCATTATATGGACAGTTACAATTAGTATGACTCAGAATTATCAAGTTCAAATATAAAGCTAAAAACGAAACTATCGGCTTTCCACGGATATTAATAAGAATTTATTCAACTCTATAATACTGATATAACTAAACGAAGAAAAAACTAAACGACTTTCGCACATAATTTGCACATTCAGCCCGACTAATAGACCACGAAAGTATCCCCAACCCAGCATTTCCCGCGCTCCAAAAAAAGCCACTCACAACCAATTCCAGCCTAAACGCGCATAAAAAGCAAAAAAAATCCAGACTCGCTCGTAAAATCAGCATCTCGGCAATCGGACTCGGGTGGCACATACCCAGCCAGCGCATTCCTCTAACGGTGGGGGACTGTTTTACGTAAACGGCCATGGACTTGGCTGTGCTATCATTACAGGTCTCAGTCTCAGCTAAGCTTTCTCGCGTCATCGATCCTTTATCGGCGCCCGCGAAGGCCAACGGCCGATCCTCGGATTCAGGAAGCCGGGGAGAGGCCCGAGCTGTTGCAATGTAAATCGATCATAAAGGGAGAAAGTGTTTCGTAACAGCCGCGCGCTTGTAACGAGAGTATATAGCTTCAGCCCCGGTGAAAAGGAATCGCAAGGATATAAGTAAGCGTGTATATGTCTTTCCTGGCCGATGCTCGTTCCGGGCTGCACTTTCTTCGCGCCACGTAATATAGGTATTGAAGTTTGGTAATTCGACCCACTTAGCAAGTCGTCTGAATCGCGGGTTGATTAATTTTTTTCGGGTGTAGGTATGTAAGAGAGAAACGCGGCGAAGAATCTGGAAAGCTCGGTGGCGGTTCAGTTAGGGGGAGTGCGTTTTTAAACGTTTTGTTAGTGGGTTGGTGAGGGAGGATTGAGTTGTGGATAACGTTGGGGGTTTGATGGGATTGTTACATGTGTGCTATAAAAATAAAAATAATTATGATGGGTAATCCTTATCTTTTTCATTCTGTAATACATACTGCCATGATTTCAGGATATTTCCTGCGAATTAAACTACATTTTTTATAACCGAATTTTCTTCGCGAAAAATTCAAATAATAAATAACATTGTTTTAAACAAAAATATCTAGAACCGGTACAAATAATTTAAATTTTGCACTTTGATATCTAATTTTACCTGAATTTGATTTCATTTTAGCAATTTATTTGATTCCAATTAAGGCAGTTTTAGGGTCTAAATAGGTCTTAAGAAAATGTTGTTACATTTAACTAAAAGATATCTTTGAATTAAATATAGGATCTTCTACAATGATGATTCTTCTATAACTAAACTTTGATTATAAAAAGTTATAGAATACAAAACTAATTGGATGTCTTCAACTTCCGCAACCGCTATTTAGCCATGAAAAATTTTAAAAAATTTGTCTTGTTTTATAGCTTTTCTTTCAAGACGCGAAATTTGGTTTACAGATGAAAATATCATCTTGTTTTTGTAATTTTTGTAACTACCACGATTTAGATTTGTCAGAAGAAAGTTTGGTAGTTTATATGCAAAACGTTTCCTCTTTGTTATAAAATAAAATTGCTACGCGATTTCACAAGACTTTACCTTCCTCAGGTATATTATAGTTTAATAAAAAAAAAAAAAATAATTTTAAAAAATGATAAAGTTTATAACTGCAGGTAATGAACTAGACGTATCGATAGCTAGACGTGTACAACATGAATGTGCAACAGAAGAGACTAGTAGCAAAACGATGTAAAACGTCAATTACTTTCTACAAATAGAACTACAAACATTATGGGGTTTCCCTACATTTAGATAGTAAGTGACTAATAAAACGTAATTAAAAATCTTGAAGAATATTTTCTTAATCATTCTTAAATTTTAATTTAAAAAATATCTTTTTTGAAAAATGAAGGACTTAAAAAGTAAGTAAAAAATAAAAAACGAAACGAAATTACGAACATATTTATAAAAACACTATGGACATTATTTTCTAATTTTTTGTTATTGCATATTGTAAAGAAATTAAAAATAACGTATCACTTGTCATAAAAAATTAATTGGTAAAAACAAAAATAAAAACAACTCCTTTTGTCTTAAATTGGCAGTGTATTAAGTCATGTAAGATACGGTTGCAACTTTTTAAGTCTAATAGTCACACTTTTATGTAAATGCTTGGAGATTCTCAATTTTCAAAACAATAGTCGTTGATCATTAAAAGTTTTAGACATGAGTGGACCATACGAGTTCTTTTGAAATATTGAGTACAGTTAAAATTTGTTTTCTAGGTTGAAATGCTTTTTTCTAGAATTTCGCTGATTGAGTGACGTGCAATTTTTTGAATAATTAACAACTTTATTAATATTTACCAAAATTAAATAGTTTTTCGTATTCTTGAAATTATTTACTTGCTGTTATTGATATGGGGTCAACACAGCAGTAAAAAAGAAATGACTTGTATGCAGTTTGCCTCACAGATATAAAAACATGAACGCAATTCCAGCGTATGAAGTCACATAAAAAATTTACATCTTTCATACTTAATAACGTATTAAGTATAAAAGTAAACTTTTTCTGGTAACAAATTCAAGCAGATACTTGAATTTCATGAATAAGCATAAGCTAATGTCTAATAAGAAAATGCAGTTTTTTTTTACTTTCCATACAACTGCTTATTCAATTCAAATATATCATCACTATTTAATGATAAAAAACACAAAAATTAATTTTTCAGAAATCTGAAATTCATTATAAAACAAACTTGTATTGTCGAAATGAAAAATGGATTTTTTATTCGAATTTGGACAACAAAAAAAATTCATATAGGTCTTACACATTTTAAACATCTGAACAGATACATAAATCTCTTGATAACTTCTAGAATTGCATGAATCAAACTTTTAAAGTTTTGCTATTCCAAAGATTTCTGTAGAAAAAATTATTTTTTAATAACAAATGTACTATTAAGAATATTTCATTTTTAACCCTTTTAATAAATTTTAAATAAACAAACACTAGTATTTTTCGTATAACAAGGGTGTAAAGTTTTACACCCACGTGTGATTGCCGCGCACGAGGGTCGGCGAACGCACATTTTGCGAACAATATTTTATGATATCAATATGCGTAAAATTGCACTTTTAAAAATATGCAAAATGTGTAAAGTGCAACTTTACGCATACTATATCATAAAATCCT
>UELX01004316.1:0-18445 GCA_900480035.1 Eupelmus urozonus
TGATAAAATGAGTTTTCCAAAGCGTTGGACCGTACGGCTTTGGCTTTCCTCATTTTTTGGTACCCAAAAACATATCTCAAAGTTTCATCAAGATCTGTGATCCGGAGATGTGATACTCTCCTAGTTAAATTAATATCTTGAAATAATGACATTTTCGAAAAAACAAATGTTTTAATCATCATAAAAATCCTCGGAACAACAAAATGACGAGAATATAGTTCTGATTTCAAAATGTACTATTCACTTACATCATTTTTAGCTTTAAACTACATTAATATATTAAATAAAAATTACAATACAGGAAGTATTTTAAAGGTTGAAAGAATCATCGATAAAAGCTACTGTATTAGAAAAAAGTAAATTTATTTAAAATTTTTTTACTCTTGACATTATTATTAGACATTATTATAAATAACTAACTAAAATTACTTGGAGAAAACTTATCATCTGAACAATCACAAAATTATTTACTGCAGTTACTAATTGTAACTGCTTTGAGATTACAGTATGTTACAATTGAGTCAATTACTGTTTTAATTATAAAGACGCATGTTAAAAAGACACTTAACTGAAAATTCTAAAATACATTAATGAATATTTCTAGATATCCTCAATTTTCTTCCAAGAACAATCGATTTAAAATAAGTATAAGATACTTTTTTTATACATTTTGTAACAAGGATCAAATAATTAAAATCTCCGTTCTCATTTGTGCAATCTAGATATCATTTTAAATCTTATATAGTGGAAACTAGTAAAACGGTACAAAAATAAAAAAATTAATCATTTGAACGTTCAACTAAACAAAAAGATAGAAATTGATCATATTAACATAGTATTTGTACTTAAAATAAATAAAGTTTAGGAACAATAAATAAACATAGAATTATTACACTAATGATCAGACAGAATTTGTTTGCTTCTATTATACTAAATTTAAAGACCAATCTGACTCCAAAAAAGAATTTCTCCTAGATTTTCATGAGCTTTCATAGTAAAATTACTAGGACCAGCAATATGCATATATTGCATCTGCTTAGAACTTGAATTTACTTTTATCCATTGTGATCCTAAATTTGGTTCCCTAAATATAAAGAATAATTTATTACAGATTTGTAGATATGAAACATTTAAAATTGTTAACTCTTTACTTACCCGTTACTTGCTACGGACTTCCAGAAATCAAGCATGTTTTGTAACATTCTTCTGTCCATTTCAGTTGTCGTGGGATCTATATATTTATTCTCGAGTACCAGATAAATATCATCATCGTGACTTACACCTATGAAAAATTATAGCATATAAAATAATGTAAATATTTTACTAAAACCTATGAAAACTCATAAATGTTTTACCTAAGTTTATAGTTGTATTTGATAAATAATCACTAAAACTTTGAGCAGCTCTATAACTGTAATAATAAAACCATACTGGGCTTTTATTTATTTTAGCTTGTAACTTTGCTGCTCTTATTGCACCAGTTACGATTTGATCATCTCCTGCTAAATGTGTCAAAGTTTTGACTGCTTTTAAATTCGTACTGAATGGTTCGTTTCCAAAATATTGTTTTTTTGCTTGTTTTGCAAGTTTAGCTTGTTTATGTTCAGGCACTGTATCCTTAAAATGGAGCATATAGGGCGCAATGGTTTCCCAATTTTTTTCAGTGTGGGCTACCATTGTCTCATTCAAAGCAAATTCTGTAGAAAATGTAAGTATAAATATTGATAGGTATTTTATGTAATTTATGAATTTTAATATTAAAAAATGTAGACCTGCTGTTATGTACAATCCTTCTTCACTTACGACACCCGCGATCCACGGTGCATCGTAAACGTATCCACCTTCAATAATATTTTTTGGCGAATCATTTATAAAATAATTTTCTTTTATTTTTTCAGCTACTGGTGGGAAGAATACGTATGAGAAGTACAGTTCTGACTGTATGGAAGTTAAAAAAGCATCATTTGTCATTAAAATTACAAAATATTTAGATTGAAGAATTGTATAACGAAATTACTTTTTAACGATTATCAAGACTAATCAGAATAAATATAAATATTTACAACTGTTAACAATGATAAGATTAAAACTTTGTTCTATATTTATTCAAATAATAAATATATAAATTTATTTTAATTCAACAAAGTCAAATCTACATACCAATAACTCTTGTACTGTTTTTGTTATATTAGAAGCAGGAATTCTTTTTAGACAGTTGACGATTTCTAAACTATCATCAGTTGGGCATTTTAAAGCTCTTGCTAGTATTTTTGTTCTTCCAGTGGAATCATGAAGGTAGGCCCAGCGATTTAAGGCAGTTCCACTAAATGATATTCCATTTCGGAAAAGACCAGCACTCAGGGGTGATAAATAGTGATGATGAACGCTAGCACCGCCTGCACTAACTCCGGTTAAAGTTATTCTTTTTGGATCACCACCAAAGTATCGAATATTTTCTGAAATCCATCGCAAAGCTAATGACTGATCTTTAAGTCCCATATTTCCAGGTACTACGTCATCTCCGGTACTTAAAAATCCGAAAGGTCCAACACGGTAATTGAAAGTAACTAGAATCAGATCTTTATCTATTAGAAACTTAGCACCATATTTTGAACTAGTTCCGTATTGAAAACCGCCTCCATGAATCCAAAATATCACCGGCAGTAAATCTGTTTCATATTTTGCTGGTGTATAAATATTTAAGAACAAGCAATCTTCTACGCCGACTAATTCTTCATCACCGTGACTAACTAGAGGATTATACTGTATGCAAGCCGGTGGTAAAGATAGCGCTTGAATTTCTTTAGTGTAAAATGATACAGGAACAGGAGGCTGGAAGCATTTTTCAATAATTGTTAGTTTAATCATTTTAAGCAAGTAGAATCATTTTTGCATTTAAATTGTATGGTTGATTAAAATCTTTTTTCTTTTCTTATTTGTTTTCGTAAATTATAAATATAATATCCAATGTATCTATGTACCCACTAATTTAACTCGCAAGATTTAAAATAATATTATATCGCCGCTCCTAACAAAGATTATTACATTTTATATTTTGATACGAAATGTGATACAATTTGCAAGCATCTCTCAGAAAATAATATATGTTAAAAAATAGAGATAAAAAAATACGAATTTAAGTGGAAAAATGACTTAAATTTTGCAGGAAAGTTGAAACATTCATGACTTTGCTAGAAATTTGAAACGTCTACGAGCTACGATAACATCTCTTATATATCTATTATGGTATGCCGTTCCTGATTTTTCTTATCAGACAAGTTTTATTGAACACTTATTCTATATCTAAAAGTATAATACTTTTATTTACCTCAAAACGAAGATCTCCAATTGGCGGTAGTGCATATGGAATGCTCTCATATGCTGCATATTGTCGACCATTTGCAGAAATTTTATAATATCCATTTATTTTCCCTAGAGGTGTTAACACGCTTGGTACATTGAGACAAAATGCATTAATTATGAATAAACACAAAATTATATAAACGTATGCAAAAATTGATGTCATTTTGATTTTAAATTTAATTCAGAATTAATACCACAGGTTGCAGTCTCGAATGTGCAATTAGGTATAAATCGCTCTTTTTATATAAGTTTTTTATCACCTACTTGAGATAACGAAGGAGATTATCTTGACAGTTTCGTTCCCAATGTGAAACTGCTATGCTACAATTTAATTCGAAATAGTAACTACTCTATTTATATTAATGAAAAATGTCATTATTGTAATAACGACTTTTCGATCTATTACTCTATTTAGATATTAAATTAAAAGATTCTCAAAACTAAAGCGCTAAATGATAGTTGCGGGTATATTTTGAGCTAAGAGTTTGATTTATGCTCAAATGTGAAATAGTGAGTTAAGTAAAAGCCACATTAGTGCCCTAATTAAATTGTCTGGGATACTATTGCGCTAAGTAATTACCTGTTTCAGTACTATATTTGTATACGTGGAATTTGATTAAATAAATACACAATTTATGTATTTCCTTAACCCCTTAACTGGCAAGGTATTTAAAAGTTTTCTTGCCAAAACTGGTAGCCGCAAATACTATTTATAATTACACAAAACTAGTATATATGTTACGTGTTTTTGAGGTCGCTGTTTTTATTACCATCGTTGTTTTTGGTCTATAGAATTCTGGAGAAGGTTAAAAAATGAGGGTGAAAGGAATTTTTTTTTTTTTTAGAAAAAATTTTTTTAGGCTCTTTTATTTTATTACAAAGAATATTTCTCAAATCCGAGTACAGGAACCATGATGAAATTTGCATATAATGTTTGGTTAAAATCCATGAAGAATCACCAAAGTTATTATAATTTGTACATATATTATGATCCACTGCTAATTTTGGCACGATTTTTTTTAAGATAAAAACCGGATAATTATACAAAAAAGCGACTGTTTTTATTAAACTCGGGACACCAAAGAATTATTTTTAAAATATTAATTTTGGCGGTAAGTGATATATCTTTTGATTTGTTATTCGTATTCTTAATTTGATACATAAATATATATTCAGACAATAAATGACTTATAAGGTTATTTATGTGTGATTTTGATACGAAATATAAATTATCTTTAAAAAAAATCGTATGTCGTACGTACATATTGTTCTGTAGTGAACAATTAAAAAATATTAGTTCACTTGAAAAATAAATAATCGTAACAAAATTTTTGGAAAGATTTTAAAAATTTCTATCTGGTAGCTAAATACTTTCCTAAAGTTTAGTCTCGTTATAACTTGCAATAATAAAGTGTATAAAAATTTTGTATAAAATAATAAATTTATACAAATTTTATGAAAGATATAAAATTTGTAAGTTTTGCATAGGGGAAATGACGTAACAGATCAATATTTGGTTTAATATATTTCGTACACAGTATGAAATTATACGTTTTGTGTAAATTGATGCTCAATACACAAATTGTGTGTAAATGTACTACAAATTTACTATCTAATTAAAACAAAATTTGCTTTTTAATTTTGTGTTAATTGTGTGTAATCAAAATTTATTACACAACAAATTAAAATACACAAAACTTATGTAAACTTATTTAAATAACACATTTACTGTGTAAAACATGCCAGTACACAATATTTAAGTATTTGATCTCATTTTTAAATACGAGGTGTGGGAAGTTCGTTCTGTACGATTTGTCATGGGACACTTCCCGCACGAGAAAGCGTGCGGATAAACTAACTTCCCGCACGCCGTGTGGAAAAAATACTATCACGCGCACTTTGAAATGAATAGCCGAATTTGAATTGAAATATTAGTACATTACGTAACTAGCTTACGGAACTAACCCTCGCTTCGCTCGGGCGACAAACTACACCCGTGCGGGAATCACCTACTTCCTGCACGTGTTACGTGCATTATTTTTTCATACAAGGTGTGGGAAGTTCGTTCCGTTCGATTTGTCACGTGGGAAGTGTCCTCATTTCTGCACAGCTCTTGAACGTGCAGGAAAATGCTTAGCGTGCGGGAAGTTTCATACATTTTCCTGCACGTTTAAGGGGCGCGCGGGAATGGGGCACTTCCCACACGAGAAAGCGTGCGGGAAAACGAACTTTCCACACACCGTGTGGAAAAATAATTATGCAGGGCGAGCAAAAGTATGGAAACGCCGAGAAATCTCAGAAGAATCGATCATGAAAAAAAATTGTTAAGGTCAGGTCTTATGTAACTATCAACGGGGAATCCAGTGCTGACCTTCGATTTGAACTTGGACCTTACCTAGTTACATAAGACCTGACCTTAACAATTTTTTCTCATGACCAACCTTCTGAGATTTCCCGGGGTTCCCATACTTTTTCCTCGCCTTGTATATGCGTTAATAATATGTAAAAATTCAGCTTGTAAAACAATTGATAGTTATTACACTGCAGGCGAATATATTTTTCCTCCAGTATTGGTGTGAACTCCAGAAAGAATAGGTCGCTAGACTAAAGAGTTTTTGATTGTAAATTTAAGTAATAAATGTTGATGTAGATATTGACTTGACAATTGAATATACTAACATCAATAAATAGTTTAAATTTTTGTGTTAAAAATAATGTTTATAAAAACTAGCGGCCGTACATTGAGCTTATGTAAATGTCCCTTGAAATTTCTGCTGGTATCACACAAGTTCATGCGCGCATAATAACCTCACAATGAGGTACTAATTGCTTAAATAATAAAAAAAAAAGTTCATCCGCGCGCCCGGCACAAACCGATTCAGCGATGAGTGTATACACAGCTTTTTGTTTCAATATTCATTTTCTTTTCATTTTGAAAGCGTATAAGTTCCTTCTTCAAATTTTCTTTATAATTCATTATTAATTTAAAATTTGTTTAAAAAAATTATTAGACAAAAAGAAAAAATTATTAGTGCTAAATTTTTATTCTTTTCTGAAGATTGTTTTCTGGAAAGATGCATTAACTACAATCAATGAATAATAATCAATTAATATCTTAGAAGAATTATTCATTGATCCGAAAATACTGAGGGTCAGTAAAACTGTAGAACGACTGACATTGTCATTGCAAAGTGCGCATCTGGTAAAATATCATATCTAAATGATGACACACAAATGATTTTGAATATACAAGAAATATTTAAGGTTTCAGAGAAGTCGCATTTTAAATTGCAAAACCTTTGTATATAAATTGTATTAGTGTGAATGATGATTTCATTCGGTCTTACTATCTTCCATAGAAATACCTTAATTTATCTTTTTATCTGATCTTCTGTTTGTCTTGAATATATTTTATATGACATTATTATAAAATTACTACAATATAATTTTAGAACTTTTGTACAGTACCGATTAAAAAGAATCTTAAGGTATTGAATTAATCATTATTCACTGATTTACTGCAATCAATCGCTCCATATTTATATACATTTCACGCATAATGTAAGTAATCAAACAATGAAACATTTAACTAAACAAAAACTATAGAGGTTGATCACAGTAACAGTTACCAAAATGCTTTTACTTAAAATAAATAAACATATCCAAAATAAATAAATTGTTATTTCTATCGTATTAAATTCAAAGACCTATTCGGTTCCAAAAAAGGATTTCTCCTAGATTTTCATGAATTTTCATAGTAAAATTATTAGGACCAGCAATATGCATATATTGAATCTGCTTAGAACTTGAATTTACTTTTATCCATTGTGATCCTAAATTAGGTTCCCTAAATATAAAGAATAATTTATTACAGATTTGTAGATATGAAACATTTAAAATTGTTAACTCTTTTTCTTACCCATTTCTTCCTACAGAATTCCAAAAATCAAGCATGTTTTGTAACATCATTCGGTCCATTTCAGTTGTAGTGGGATCGATATATTTATTCTCAAGTACTAAGCAAACGTCATCTTCGTGACTCACACCTAATAAAAAAATATAAAGACATAAAATATGTTTTATATTAAAAACTGTAAAATGTTGTGAATGATTTACCTAAGTTTATAGTTGTATTTGATGAATCATCACTTACACTTTGAGCTGCTCTATAACTGTAATAATAAAACCATACTGGACTTTTATTTATTTTAGCTTGTAACTTTGCTGCTCTTATTGCACCAGTTACGATTTGATCATCTCCAGATAAGTGTGTTAAAGTTTTTACCGCTTTTAAATTCGTACTGAAAGAATTGTTTCCAAAATAATGTTCTTTTGCTAGCGTTGCAAGTTTAGCTTGTTCATGTTCAGGCACTGTATCCTTAAAATGGAGCATATAAGGTGCAATGGTTTCCCAATTTTTATCAGTGTATGATATCATTGTCTCGTTTAAAGCGAATCCTGTAAACAGTGTAAATATAAATATTTCATAAATTTTATATTAAATTTTTTATGAATTGTTATAAAAAATATTAATACTTATTGAAAGTTGAATGTTATTTTATATAATTTATGAATTTTAATATTAAAAAAATTTAGACCTGCTGTTATGTACAATCCTTCTTCACTCACGACACCAGTAATCCATGGGGCATCGTAAACGTAATCGTTTTCAATAATATTCTCTGGCGAATCATTTATGAAATAATTTTCTTTCAATTTTTCAGCTACTGGTGGGAAAAATACGTATGAGAAGTACAATTCTGACTATATAAATATTTAAAAAAAGTATAATACGTCACGAAAATTATATAGACTTAAGTTATAAAATTATATAATTAAAGTGCCTATCAATAAGTATCAATATGAATCTAAACTTTCTACATTTGCTTATTTTGATTTATACTTTGCAGTTTCCAAAGAAGATAAAATTAAAAAGCTTATAGAACTTTACTATATTCCATTAACTAAAAAATTTAAATTCATAAAGTAATTTTTTAATTCTGGATATCATATTTAAATGAACATACCAATAATTCTTGAACTGTTTTTGATATAGTGTAAGCAGGTATTCTTTTTAGACAGGCGACTATTTCTAAACTATCCTCAGTTGGGCATTTTAAAGCTTTTGCTAGTGTTTTTGTTCTTCTAGTGGAATCATGAAGGTAGGCCCAACGATTTAAGGCAGTTCCACTAAATGATATTCCATTACGAAAAAGACCAGCGCTCATAGGTGATAAGTAGTGATGATGAACGCTAGCACCACCCGCGCTAACTCCGGTTAAAGTTATTCTTTTTGGATCACCACCAAAGTATCGAATATTTTCTGAAACCCATCGCAAAGCTAATGACTGATCTTTAAGTCCCATATTTCCAGGTACTACGTCATCTCCAGTACTTAAAAATCCGAATGGCCCAACACGATAATTGAAAGTAACTAAAATCAGATCTTTATCGGCAAGAAATTTGGCCCCAAATTCTGAACTAGTTCCGTATTGGAAACCTCCTCCATGAATCCAAAATATCACTGGTAGTAAATCTGTTTCATATTTTGCTGGTGTGTATATATTTAAGTATAAGCAGTCTTCTACGCCTAGTAATTCTTTATCACCAAGACTGACTAGAGGATTATACTGAACGCAAGCCGGTGGTAAAGTTAGCGCTTGAATTTCTTTAGTGTAAGATGATACAGGAACAGGAGGCTGAATGCATTTTTTAATAAATATTAGATTAATATTTAAAATTTATTTTCTTTTTTTAATTGCTAAAAAGAAATAAAGCTACAGGCATACAGTCTAATGCTTCGAAAGCTCAAGACGTTTGTAATCTTATTTTAAAGAAAATGTAAAGAGGAGCTTTTTTGAAATATGAAAAATTTAGTCTATAAATGTGCTTAATAAATTTTTTAATAACTAAAATGAGAGTAGAAAAAGCAAGTTTTAGTTTGTTATTTTTATAATTAAAACTTAATAATTGGAACGAAAGTTAAGCTTGTTGAAATTTGAGCAATAAAAATACATAAAAAATCATCTGAATCGCGACTTGCGGAATGTAGTGATTCATCAATTTTGTTGTTCAATTTTTAGAAGATATAACTTTGGGTCTAATTATTAATTCTTAGTTAAGAAGACTAGAAATTAGTAAAATCAGTAGAAGCTCTTTTTCAAATATTTTTAAAAATAAGTCTATAAAGTCTATAACCTCAATTCTATGAGGCGTACGTTTTTACCTAAAAATGAATCTCATAGTTTCATCGAGATCTGAAGCCTGAAGGTCATATATATTATCCTGGTTAGACTTCAACAGCAATTTGATGTGTAAAATTTTTCATATTTATTTCGTTACTAGTTTGCCTAATCAGATTTTATTAACTTTTAATTTATATCTAAGAAATTAATACTTTTATTTACCTCAAAACGGAGTTCTCCAATTGGCGGAAGAGCATACGGAATGTTTTCAAATGCTGCATATTGACGACCATTTGCAGAAATTTTAAAATATCCATTAATTTTTCCTAGATGTGTTAACACGCTTGGCGTATTCAGACAAAATACATTAAATATTAACCAACACAAAATTATAAGAACATATTTCATAGTTGATGTCATTTTGATCTTAAATTTACTTCAGAATCAATGCAACAGGTATTAGTATTGAATGTGCTATTAGTTACCAATCGCTCTTTTTATATGAGCCTTTATCACCTACTCAAGATAATGAAGGGGGCTATCTTGTCGTTTTCAATATGAAATTTTTACGTTTATCTAGAGTGAGTTGAAACATAAGAATTAATAGTTTATATATTAATAGTTTATTTTATTTTTATTTAAAACGACAGTTTTTAACGTGTTGTATAAGCCTTTTTATGTTTTTCAGATATATTCCTTTAAAAATATATATAAAACAATTGAGGTCGAAGAGAACCTTATCCTTTTCGATATAAGTTAAATGTTATGAAATAAAAAGCTAAAAGTTATAGAATATTGATCTCAAACTCTTTAACTATTTTGTTTAGCATGAAAAGAAATAAAATAAGCAAATTAATAAGATGAACTTATTATGATACAATATTATATTAATAACTGCATTATTACACAGTAGAAAATGTCGTATTAATTTTATTAAACAAAATTTTACGGTAATTATTTATCATTTTAAAGGTTTTTGGGATTTCTACCTTTTGTTGTCATTTTTTATTAGGGTAAGACTAAATCTGAAGATTCAAATTCTCTTATCACTATGTACATAAAGGTAATATTTGAAGTTTTAATGAGTTTAATGTGGATGTTTCCTTAGAAAGAAAATCTTACTAAAAAGAAAATAAAATAACTACTATACTTTTTCTAGAGCTTTAGTTTTACTAAATGATCGATATTTATTTTTTAGTCGGGTTGTAGGAATGGTTTTTATGCTCGTATAGCGACTGAAAAATCTAAAGTATCATCACTATCATAAAATGGCTGTTATAGTTAAGATGTTAATAAACGAAATTGTTATATAACTACAGAGAGTACGGGAAGAGAATAATAAAAATTTGATAAAGATACGTTAACGTTGATAACAAACTCAGAACAAAAAATACATCCTTGACTTTAATTAAGCACTATCATTACCTAAAACCTATCCTAAGGTGCCTACCTTATTTCATATTTTGACATATTTTATTTGAAAATTAAATAAAGAATTAGACTCTGAGGTTATGGCTATTTAATCTTTTTACAATAACTAAATTTTCGCAACAGCGGACCGAAAGTGCCAACTTTCCGTCCTAACCTCAAACAGAAAGTTGGTAATTTCGGCCTCGATGTAGCGAAAAATAGTATACGTACCACGGGAGGTAAAATGGCAACCCCATAGCATATGTTTGCCACCCACGCCTTCGGCACGAGTAGCAATTCACAGGTGCTATGGATTTGCCAATTCTTTACCTCCCTAGATGCGTAATATACTATTTAGAAAGAGTTATATTGAAATATGTGACTTGAAATTTCAGATGATCTTCCACTTGCCAACTACAAATATGTCTGATCAGTTTATAAAATCTTTATAATTAAGTGAATTTAGAAAAATAAAAAAATAATAAAATTGACAGATAAAAACACGCATGTAGGTATACAGTTTTTAAGTTTTGTAAATAAAGAATTATGTTAACATACTAATAAAAAAGTTGATTGAAGTTATTTAAACTTTGATAATTTTAAAAAATAGGACAGCTACTTTTGTAGAGATGTTTTATTAAAAAAATTAAAAGAAAAAGATTAGAATGCTGTGCGATAAAAACTTATTGACATAATGGTATGTGTTCATCCTACATTTAACATAATTCTTTTATTATTCCCTAACGTTACTCATTAGAATATACATTACTTATACTGCTTTTGATTTTGATTGAGTAACTTCACTTTTCGATTTCGCAACTTTTAACAACGTCCCTTCGAATTATCCACGAGCCCGTGCTCCGTAGCCCGCACTCTCTTTGAATTTGCAGACTTTCAGTCCCGACGTCTAGCGACTCCTCAATACCATGGGTTCTCATTTTTCATTCCCAACGAAACTCAGTGATTTTTCACGACTGCACGCGGGGGTGAGAGAAAGAGATCCCAGCGAAACGCGGGACGCACGACAAAAGAAAACAAAGAGGAAGGCCACCTCCTGAAATCAAGCTCTTCGCGGAAAGGGAAAGGCCAAATTGCACCGGCAGAACACGGATCGAAGGAAAAGACGGAGGGCTGCTGCTCGCGTGTACGCGAGCTTGTCGGTTGAACCGCGAGATAGAAATGGAAAGCGAAGCGTGGCCTGAATTTCAATGCGGGCAGACTTTGGCAAGGTTGAGTTCGTGCCTGGAAAGTCAGCAACCCGCGCAGTTTTGCCTTCTCTCGCTCTTATTCTCACTCGCTTCCTCTCTATCTATCTATTTATCTTTACTCCTTCCCCTCCCTTCTTTCTCCACCCGATGTTTTACTCAATGGAAGCGCTATTGGTCGGTGTATTTTTCAACGGTGGCGGAGTTCATTTTTTCTTCCTTTGTCACGGAAAGTTCCGTAGTTTTTTAGTCAGATTAAGAATTTTGCAAACAACAACGTTTTATTATGTACTAATACAGTTTTTTTTTTTCAATAGAAAGTCTCTATACTTTTGATATTTTTGGCTACCGATGTTTCAAAAGTTTTAGACATAAGATTTATAGAATTAAGAAAGTATTAACATAAAAATTTCTTAAAGAGGGACAAATGGTTAAATTATAGTAAAATAGATTTTATAATGAATACGACATTCGTGCGCCATTTTTGGGAAAACAATCTTACCGATACGATGTCGATACGTTATGCATAATATCGAATAATGAATCTTTAACGTATTTGTATAAAATTTTAACTTTTTTTACTGCAAGATCCTGGTTCAGTTTTGTAATTACATATTTAGTATTAATACTAAATTTTAAAGTTTACAATAAAATCAATATCTATATTTTCATCAGCTTTAGAAGTTTTACGTTTACTCGTTGGCATGTCTAGCCTTAGATATCCTCGAAAGCAAGCCTGAAGAATTCTTTTTATGATTATCATTTTTTTATGTGTAATAGCCAATTCAGACCTGCAAAGCCATATAAACGCTATTTATATTGCACCCAATTATAATCCAACCATCGATTCTGTTGAAGATCTAATTAATTCAAATTTAACAATATATACGGATCATTTAAACACAAAGAATTAATTTATGAGAAAAAATTAGGTGAGCGTTATAAACACGGTTCAATCATAAAGTGCTTCATCCGACTCTTAAATCGAGAATGCATGGCTTGTGTAAGTAATTGTCCTACCATCAAGATTTATACATACAAAAAACCAACTTTATTCATTTAGCGGAAGAAATTTTATTAAGTAGACCAGTGAGCCTTACCGTTGCAAAGATTGGATGATAAACATAATCGAATTATGAGTTTATTATATCAATCAGGTTTCAGACAGTGACTACTAAACTGTGACGCACGTTATTATCAGCATTCGCACATAGATAATTCAGTAAAAATTATAACAATAGATGATTTCAAATTTGGATTTTACATGTTATTTGGAGCTTGGATACTATCTGTTTTGGTATTTTCTATAAAATCAAGTTTTGTTCTGCTGAAAGAATAAAGGTATTACAATCCACTAATTTAGGGCAAGTTTTTATCTGATGGGGATTTGGATGGTTAAGTTATTATTTGAAGTTATCGTAGTTTCTAGAAAGGTGGCGCATTCTAATTGGTTAGTGAAATAAGCAATCAGAGACCTTTTTTAAATGTGTTTAGACAAACAAATTAAAATTCTGAAAAAGGCTATTAAGTTGCATTAACGATCTAGCCATTGTTTCTGTTTAGATTATTTGAATTTTTTAAATTTCCGTTAGTCTCAATGTAGCTTCTGTGTTTTTCAAAATCATGAAATACAAAAAGTTAAAACACTATTTAAAACTGTAACTTTGAGTTCTGTGTGTATTTTTAATATTTCTTTTAGCTATCTATATGCGCCACATTAACTTATGAGCAGAACATCTTGAAAGTTAATATTTTAGGCACTTAAAGGAATGTAGTATCTGCCATATTGACAAAACATTTTTATGAACGCATGAATGCATACAGAAAATATTTCAGATATAAAAAAAATTTGGACCTTTTCCGGAGCCCCTCGTAGACTTATTTTATAATGCTAAGAGTCATCTTAATTGAGTTTTGCAGATTTGATATATTTATAAAATAACTTTAAAAATCATTGGACCTTTTTGAAAGTAAGCAGTTTCTTAAAAAATGAAACTAATTTTTAACCAAGTAAATAATATTAAATTTGTGTATACTTTCTTGTCGAATACGGTATTTAGCTCTACATATATGGTTAATTCCAAATATTTTTTTTGAGTATTTATCAGTGAAAAAAGTATAACCACAAAATTTTAAAACATGTTTTTTTATTTTAACAATAACGAAATTATCAAGAATATTATTTCTTAACTAAAGAATACTACACAAATTTAATAATTTCAATGTATTAAAGTCACAAACAGTTTCTGCAAACGTTTAAACTTACGTATTTTACTTAAGTGCAATAATAAAGAATTAAAATAATAATTATACGTCCTTCCTCCCTCTTCCATTGCTCATATTTCAGATGTTAAAACACCAAAATCGACAAAAAAAAACCATCGACTCTCGAAGTCCCTAAAGAATAAGCCTTGCTTGCTTCGACTTAATATCACGCCGAAAATGCTTGCTTCCGGGCCACCGTAGACGTTAACCCTTTATCCACAAACCCGCCAGCGCCTAGTCATTACCGCTCTACCCAATTCTTTTTTTTTCTACATCGAACATCCGGTGCAGAATGCGTCGTACGCGTACGCGCAAAATCGCGACAGGCATGGCATTTTTGGCGGAGAACTGCCGGTGGCTTCCTACACTAGCAGACGAACGCGAAGAAGGCGGATCGTCCCCGGTGGCCGTTTCTCAGCCGGGATTAAGACTTTAGTCTCGCTCGCGCGGGGGGAGCTCTTCGCGAAATTAATGGGGCTCCCCGCCGATTTTCCCGTTCCTCCTTATCTCTTCCTCCTCTCTCGCTCTGTCCCTCGTCTATATAACGCGCCTTCGGCTCGCTGTTTTCTAACTTTATCGCTTTTACTCTGGCCCCGTTCTCTTTTTCGTCTTCGCGCTTTTTCATTTCGCGTCCCGCGAGGCTCGCGCGACTGTACCTACGCTCCTTTTTTTTTTCTTGCCTTTGAATATTTATTGCGTCGCCCAGGAGTCGTCAGGTTTACGCCCCTGCGTAGAAATGAACCGAGCCCCGTTTTTCACGAGATTTGCATTTTCGCGATGCGCGATTTCCATATCTTCCTTGATTATCTCGCGAATGGACGTGCACGCACGGCCGTCTTTTGCTTTCTTTTCCGCGTGTCCTTTATGCCAGCTGCGATATAAATTTTGATGAATAATTATGCTAATTTCAATCTTTTCTCGTGTCGCTCCGTTACTTTTTGAAAGCTAAGAAGATTTCATAATTTAAAGCTACTTTATTTTTATAATTCACTTTATGATATTTTCTTAATTAATTATTTTTGCTATATTTTCATTTTGCGAGAAATTCTCTTCAAAGAATTCCATATGAATTTTTCTTAAAAATTCATGACGCGACATAAACAGTATTCATGACTATGCATAACTTTAGTTTTTAATCTTTAGTAGTGAGGGTGTTGCTACGTACTAAATTAATGCTTGTTACCACTTTTCTGAGGATTTTGCCCGCAACTCCTAGCTCTTGTAGTCGAAATTACTTGAAACTTCTCTCTACTGGATTTCACACACAATCAAGTTTTTTTATTTATTCTGATAAAATTTATACATCATGATGAAGCTTAAGATTTCAATCTTTGCAAATATATGATAGTGTCTCTTCCAAGGAATCGAGGAATATATTATAAAATATACAAGCACATGTATAAGAAATAAAAAATTTCAACAACATTAAATTCGTTTAATTAAAATTCTTAATTCATAAAACAAAATATCCTAAATAATTTTCAATATTATTATTTGAGTTACTTCTTCTAATCAATCATCATATAATATACTAAATTCACGAATTTCCCATCAAAACCATCAGAACCTTTATAAAAATATTCAATAAAATCGAGCATACCAACTAAAAAAAATATTCCATGCACCATAAAGCTCTCCCATAAAGCACGCACCCAAATCAGCCAGCGCCACTCTCGCAGTGTCGGCTGCCACGACAAAGCCGCGATAATGAATTCATCGCGCGCGCCTATAAAAATCGAGTTTCCCCGCAAGCTCGAGCGAGCTTGCAAGCCCGCGCGCGCGAAAAAAGCGGCTCCCCTCGAAAAACCAATAGAGGAGCGAGCTGCGCTGGCGTTCGGGAAAATCACCGCGCGTAAAATCGAACGAGCTTGAAAAAAAGCTCGCGCGCGCCGGCTCTCGAGACGGAAGTCGAGACTCCTCTAGCGAGCGCTCGCTCGGGCGGCTAAAGTCTCGCGAAATCCCGGGGTGTACATGTGCGAGAGCCGCGCTTTAACATAAGAATGGGCGCGCCATTATCCGAGGGGTCGCAGATCCGACTCCGGAGATATCTTCTTGGCGAGAGTCGAAAATGGCCTTGGTCGTAAGGGTCTGGTGACAGATGCTCTGTATGCAAATTTCTCGGTTCCCGTAGAAACCCCCGTGTAGCTGTCGCGACGCCCCCGCAGAACGTCGGCTTTTGTTGACTGGCTGTGCCGGCGATGCACCTGTGCGAGCGATACGCGCGAATTTCCCCTGGCTCGCGATCGCGCGGCGTCAGTTTTGCATGCCTCCCTGACGGCGACGTTTAATGGAATCGATTGCATTGTTAGTATGGCGTGTAAGCGTTTTGCGCGGGATGAGGAGCTAAGAGGAGGGATTGATTTGTTCTGGAATTGGACGACTTGAGGGAAATTTGATTTTGTTAAAATTCGGCGCTATAATAAATTCATTTTGTTTATTAGAAATGGTTTGTTTGTTTGTTATATTAATAGAAGTATCGTTAATAATGAATTTAAAAGTATTTAAATTTAATTTAGTGATTTTAATATGTCGAGAAGCCATTATCAGTATTAATTAACATTGTGATTAAAAGCAATATTTCAAAATATGATTTTTATTACTGTTACTAATGTTCAATGTTAATACTGTTAATGAAATTAAATTATTAGATTTTTTACAGCGTTTACTTTACATTAGTACAAGTGCAATGTTTTATTAAGATTCTAACGATATTGAAAATTATGCACATATAAATGATATTAAAACGAAATTAAAAACAAGATACTGTTATGTATACATATGTATTACACAAAAGCTGTGACGACAGAAAATATTATAAATAGTGAAGAATCTGCTAATATGTAACCAGTTACGCCTTTAGTGTCTAATAAAGCTGATTTATCAAAAATCATATTATTTCGAAAGAGATGAAAAGGAGAATACCTAATATGATTACATCGATTCTTTCTATCAAATGAAAGAAAAGATACGGAAAGGAACTAATTAAAATACTTTCTACAAAATTCAATGTTAAACGAAACGAAGGCTAAATAGTTTATCCATTTCCGGGATCGCAGGGTACAGATTAAATTCCACAATCCCGAAAAAAAGCAAACAGCACAACAGTGCACCTATGTTTGCTAACTAGCTCATCCTCTTGGAAACAATATCGCGCGGCTGCATGTCTGTTTCAAGCCTTATTTTCAATTTAAATTCAGCGTCAGCAACTGCCTCTTCCTTGTTTACGAAAAGTCGAACAAAGGGAATTCCCTCAGCCAACATATATATATGCCCACGGCTCCCTTTCTCCGCTCTCGCCGCGGTGTGCTCCTTTCCAAAAGCGTTAATTAAAACAAGACTCGAGCTCGCTCCTCCAACGGGATCAGTCGAAGAACTCGGAGAGCCGAGGGGTAATTTCGCGCTCCTGTACGGAATGCGGCTGAACGACGACGCGCAGCGTCCTACTGCGCGAGGGAGCCCACTCGAGACTTTTCTGCGATTCTCCGTTTTCCAAATGAGACCCCGAAAATCCACTTAAACCCTTTTTACTCCTAAATAAGCAGGCAGTCGTTAGTTTTAATGGCTGGGTAGGTATATTTAAATGGAATGGTGTACCTGGAATGATTGTTAATTGTTCTTGTTTAAGGTAAAAATTAATATGTTTGTGTTGACTGTTTATAAAGTCAATTAATCATAACTAATTTGCACAGTCAGTGAAAATTTTTGACTGAAAATAAAAAAGAGTGATACTTATATTAACTTTATATTAAACTTTATATTATAAATATTTCAGTTTTAAAATTGGATTTTTTTAAGCATTATCGCAGAAAATTAAAATAGTACTTAACTCAGTAAATCACATTATTTCAAAATAATTCCATACCATCTCAAAAACTCGATGATAACAAATTCTAAATAAATTAAATTTCAGTATATATTTATTTTAGTATATCTTTTTGCTTTTTGCTTCTGTCAAGCTGTGATATCTTAAAAGCGATCAGCTAAACTGTGATATTATTGTTTAAGTATTGCTACTTA
>UELX01004317.1:0-18438 GCA_900480035.1 Eupelmus urozonus
TGATATACTATTTTAAATAGTAATAAATGTTTTATTCATTTTCAGTGATTTCAACTCAGGCTGGCCCCCTTAACTTAATTTTTAAAAAAACAAACTTAATCAGCCACCTTGAAAAGCCACAAATATCTAAAAAGAGCCAGCACGTCCAGCTTATAAACAGCTCACCCCCTCAGCAGCAGAACTCTAAACTCCCCGAAAAAAAAGCGAAAAAACCGCGCGCGCCATCCTCCACATCCAACAAACACGGCATAATAAAAGCAGCTCCTCCTCTCCCGAACTTTCAGAGAGCCGAACTTTCAGCGAGAAAATATATATACAGCCAAGGCAGCAGCCACGGCGCCGCGAGAGAGCAGCCAAAAACCAGCAGCGGCACCGATCGATACCACATTCTATAACTCGGCTTCTCTCCAGAGAGAGCCAGCACAACACGAACTTTCCATCTCCTCTAGCTTGAAAAGAAAAAAAAAAGGCGCGGGGGCGGCAAAAAAGTCAACACGCGAAAAATCAGCGGCTAGCAAACCGCAGAGCTCCGTGTGGTATATACCAGAGCTCGCGGCGTATATATAACGGCAGTCCTGTCGTCGCCGCGCGAATAACAAATCGATTAAGAGGCGCGCAGAAAAAAAAAGGCAGAGAGGGCTTTACATGCCGCAGCGGCGATAAGCGAGCTCGGTGAGCTGTGTATAGCTAGCAGAGGTGGGGAAGAGCCGCGAGGATGACGAGCCAGGCGGACCAGTACGTCCTGCTGCTGAGCAAGTCGCGCAGGAGCAGCGAGCTCTTCTTCCTCAACTCTGCCCTGCTCCTGGAGATGACCCTGCGCAGGGTCTTTAAGGGTGAGTCGAGCGTGGCCTTGAACCTAGGAGGCGAGGGGGGCGTGTGTTGGGGGGATGTATGTGGGTGGTTGTGTGGTTGGTTATATAGGGATGTTGATTAGGGGTAGGGAAGTGTGATGCATGTTTGTATTTTTCGATTTTTCGCTTGGGTTTGAAAAAGTTATTTTTTTTGGAATAATTCTTGAAAGGCGTTCTGGAGCCTTTGAGGAAAGAGCCGATAAATTTTCAATAGGGTACTTGCGATTGCAGGAAAGAGTTAAATTTTATACGTGGCTTTAACAAAGGAAGGAAAAATAATTAGGTCGTGTTCTCGCTTTTGACTTGATAATTATATTTGCATTAAAAGCAAAGCTTTCGCGTGTTTGTATATATGTATGGGTGTACTGCAGGATTACATGACGTCACAAGTATCGAGCTAGACGCCGTTTTTAGTTGGCTAAATTAGCTTTAACTTTCTTTTGATCAGAGAAGAAAAAATACGACTCAATTATTTTTGCATCGACTACGTATATACTAAAAATCGAGTTAAAAATGTAAATGTAATTGAAGGAAACTCTATTGATTGCTACAAACTATATCCTTTTATTGAGTTTGCTGATACTTTGCACGTTTAAATTTCTTAACGTAACTTTACAGCAAGAACAATAAAAAGGAAAACTAATGTGATCTCGCAAAATTAGTTCTCGTTTTTACTGTTAATTACTGGAATAAGGGATATAAAGAAAATTAAAATTCTAAATGTTACAATAGAAATTTTCTTGGTTTGAATTTTAATTTTCAAATAAATACTAGAGTTCATTTATAATATAAAAAGTGTATGCTTACTCTTATTTGTAATAAAGTCTGTGATAGCCAACCCCAAAATTATAGGATGACATCTTATATAAAATAAATACTCTAGAGTTGGTCTAATGTTAGTCAAACACATTCAATTAACATTAAGCCGCCAAAAGTCAATAAGGTTTATTCGATAATTTACGAGCTTGTAAAATAATTTTTGTAACATAAATTTAAAAATAAGTGTGATATAGATTATATATTCGTGGTCATTATCAGTTTTACAAGAATCTCTAATTTTGAGCCTTGATCTTAATGAAAGAATATGGAAATGCTTATTCTCAGAATCTTGTAACCTGGAGGTGTGACACTGTCCTAGTTAATTTGAGCACAGAGGAAATTGTCCATTTAAACATTTAACTCTTTGACTCTCTTTGTGTCATATATACGCTCAGCTGTTTAGTCACGTTTCTCATTTTCACTTGCAGAGAAAAAAATAAATGAAATTTCAAAAATTAAATTTTGCTTTTTATATAGTATCAATAAGAAAGTTCTAAATTTACATTTACATTTGTAACAGTATTGTCCTTTTAATTAATTCTGTAAAATCATTACAAAGTTAGAAAATTAATTACTGTCTGTCAAAGTTAAAATCGCCAGCTTTTCTTATTTCACAAAAATAAAAGTATTGTACAAATTTTTAATAAATCCTTTCTATTACGCGCAATTAATGAGGTCATTGCGCAATCGGAAAAAGCCGGAAAAGCCGGGGAATTCCGTCTTCAGAAAAGCGTAACAGTCTTAAGACATCACTTTTATTACCAGCATCTAAAGCCTTTAAAAGAATGTCTTTTTTAGGCATTTTTCAAACCCAAACTCATTAAAAACATTTATGAATCTATCATCACACTATACCCTAATTTTTCCAACTACAATTTCACTTTTAATTTTATCCACACTTCAGAGCCAGCCTCGAATGGTAAAAAGTACTTTTAAAGATATGGCATTTTCGATGACCTTTTTCTTTTCTGGCGGCTTCGCCTGATGGCCGATGAGTAGTCACTTGTGCTTCGTGTACGAACGAGAGTCGCTCCGAGCGAACGCATCTTCGTGACGGGAATTTTCGGCGAATCTAGAGACAAGAATAGAACGGGGAGTAATTTCACAGATATTTCCACGTGGACGGCGATAATTTTCTATTTTTCTGTCATGTGTGAGTTCGGCTCTTTTCTTTGTGATTAATAGGTTTTAAAGCTAACAAGTTTCCATGTGTATGTTTGTTTATAATAGTTGATAAATTTTTGCAACTATTTTGCGAAATGCTCAAATCGTTTAGATAGATTGATCACGTGGGTACTTATCGAGTCACAGTGAATAACGTCTGAATCATCTTTATTTTTTCCCATTAGACATACAATCTTCATAATTAATACAAACACTTATCCTCCCCACCCAATCAAAAATTTCAAAAACCTACTTTTTCCAAATCTCCGCACATTTCAAACGCCATCCACCATCTTAACACCAATCCCAAAGCCCCATTTTCCTCGCGCACCTCATTTTAAAAGCCAGCCATCGTCCCGGACAACCGGCAAGACCTAAATATCAAGCAACAATATCCCCTCGACGGTAAATCCCTCGGCGGCTCAGCGTCGATCATCTCAAAATAAACATACATCCGCGCTTGCATAGCGACGACTCTGTCACACTTTCCTCTTTCACTCTCAAAACTTGGCAGCGCTATTCTCGTCGCGCACCTGCGCCCGCTCGGCCATTAACTACTTAACTCGTTTACGTATATACCCTAGCCTATAAATCAAAAAATCGAATCCTTATAGCGCCGAACTCGGCCCGCTCGCCTCGGCAGGCCAATTAACGGGCAGTGCATAAGCGAAGTCGAGAGAGCCGAGCGCAAGTACACAGCCGACTAATAATAAAACTAGCCTCGCGCGAGACGTGCGAATCGAATAAGCTGGTGTTGACGTGTACATGTGGTTGTAGGCGGTTACGTAAGAGCGAGCCGTTATGTATGTGTGTGTGTGTGTGAGAGCGACGCTATCGGTCGTCGATACGGATAAAAAAAGAAAATAAAGCGTCAGCGCCAGGTGCAGCTGGGCGATTCCGCGCGCATTCTCTTATCGGGGCTCCTCCCCCTTTTTTTGCTTTCTGCTTGCAGGCAAGGGAGCGCGGCCTCAGCGTCCGAGGATGCCCACGCAGACGACCGAGACTGACGACATTCGCGTGAAAATCGTCTACAATGGGTGAGTTTTCAGAGATTTTGTTTATGCATTGCTGCTGGGTGGCTTGGCGTTGAGATGTTTGGGGAGAAAATACGTGGCTGGACTGTGGGTAATGTTGAGCAGTTTTTTGTATTGTTATTGTCGATATTTTAATTTTCGACATTTTTTATTTGGGAGTTTTATGACAATTTGAAGAAAATTTTAATAAATTTAAAATGTTACAATGACATACATCTTTACAGTTTCCTACTTTATCGGCTATTGTTTTGCCATAGTTAATGGAAGATTCCATCAACAATAGTTTTTTAAACATTCGACAATAGTACAATTAATTTTTTTATACGTAAAGTACTACGTTTAAAATATATATAATAAATATTATACTAATTTTATAATAAATTAGTAAGTAATGCAAATAGATTTTCACCGTTAGCAAAAGATATCTTTATACAAAATGATTTCACGTAATATATTAATAAATGTTAATGCTTTTTTTCAACTTAAATTTGCAAAAGGTAGTCTTGGATGTACAATAAATGAATACTTATATTTATCGTAATATTGATCGACAGAAATACGAGTTCTCTTACTTACAGTATTTATAGAAAAAGAAATAATTTATCATCACATATCAGAGGTAAAATTTTTTTTTTTAAATAATTTTGCTCAGTGGATAAAATTAACTCATCAAACTTTTTTTATTCATTTACAAAAAAGCATTGTCTTTATAAAAAGCTTTTAAAAATTAATTATTTTTATATTTTTTTTACGTAATTTGCATTTTGTTATTTTAATATTTTTTCATAATTTATAAACTCAAAAATTTTTTTACAATAAATCAGTATTATTTATTTTTTTCATTTAAAACATAACTCTAACGTTGCCGCAGAAATAAAAAAGCTTTAAGCATTTACAAGCTTCTATATTATTTATTTCATGTATTTATTTAATAAATTATTTAATCATTTAATACAACTAAAATTTAAACAAAAATATTCGATTAGAATTATAATAATTATTTCGTATAATTTCCTAATTTAAGGAATTCTAAGCTTTTCTGAACCTAGTCACCGTACTGAAGTGTATAAAGTTACCCATGCAACTGAATTCTTTTATTATGTTTTTATAGGCATAGAAATATTGAATAATTTGAACAATAATAGATTTTATAGTATTGATATTAATGTGTTTTAAAATTTTTGTCATGATATAATCTGTTCAATAGTATTTTCTTGCTCGTTATTACCTATGACTGGAGTTAACAAATTAATGATACTTAATCTCTGTTTAATAAAATTCAATAAAAAGATTGGAGTATCGGAAATCATGTTTAATTTTGGCACTAGCGGTTAAACAATTATTAGGCAATTATTTAAATAGGACAGTAATTAGAAACAATCATCGTTTAGACTAAATATACTAGATATTTAATGTACATATAGATTTAGTTAACGTATCTGCAATTAAAATTTAGTATTTAATTTTAATTTTGATCTTTTTAATATTTGATATTTAGCAAAGTTTAGATTTTAGTTTGCATATTAAATTTTCTATAAAATATTTAATGAATGCTCAATAATACAATCGAAAATTGATAATGTATGTATCTATTTCGGAATTCACGCGTATAAATTTGAGACTTAGCAATATATACCAAATATTCAGAACTATTTGAACTAATGAATAATAATTAGAAATCAAGATTAATTAAAATGTACACAGGAATGCTTGAACCTATTAAATACTAGCTATTTCTGACTAAAGTAAAAACGCACGACAATTGTAACATGAAAATTTTATTTAAAACAAACATAAAAAAAATCCATGTCGAATTGAAGACCTCCTCCTTTTTCAAAGTCGGTTAATAATAAATTATTTAACATATTTTTTGAAAAGTATTGTATTACTTCATGCCGGACTATATGAAAAACAAAATCATAATAGCTCTAGTCATTCATAGGATTTTCCGCGCAATTTGAGGCGTCGCTAACGCGAGACAAGACCGGATGACACTAATGAAAAAGGAGTTTCCGGCGACGAATTGATCTCCTTTGTCTTGGCTTTCTCTATCGGCTGTCATCGTTCGGCTTATAGATCCTACTGTTAGACACCGTATAGAAAAGACGGAAGAAAAAAGTTTATATCACACGTCGTGATAATGACCTCTAATGTTGACGCGGATCAAAATCTTTATTATTTTTATCGGTTTTATACTTAAAACTGGAATATATTCTATTTATTTATCTTTAAATACAGTACTAAAGTTAATAATATTTATTCCTCTTTCAACATCTCTAAACTATAAAATCAAAACTAAATCCTCAATCAAATCTTCCTCCATCCCCATCACTTAAAAAAAAATAAATCACCCTCACACCACCATCCAAAAAAAAAGCCAGACATAAAAACCGAGAAGAGCCGCCAATACCCCCTAAGCACCCTCGATCGCACAATCCCGCTGGCTCAGCGGCGCATCGCTAATTAAGCATCTCAACCCCGACTCCCCAATTAAGAAATGCTCTCCTCTCTCTCGCCAAGCCCCCGAGTATACACATAGCGCTGACGCAAGCCCTCTTCAACCTCTTCTCTTCCCAGGGAGGTCCAGATCACGTACATCACCGCGGGCATCAGCGTGGACAAGCTGCGCGACGAGATGCGCACGATCTGCGGCTTCGGCTCCGCGGGCCCTGGGCCTGATCAGTTCACCATGAAGTGGGTGGACGATGAAGGTGATCCCTGCCGCATCGCCTCCCAGCAGGAGCTGGACGAAGCACTCAGGCTGTACGAGCTCGAGAAGGACACGGAGATCACGATTCACGGTGAGGTTTTTTTGTGTAATACGTATTTATTGCAAGCGTGTTGAGGGATAGTTTTAGTTAGTTCGAGCTGGCGGTGGGTTCATTCAATTTTAAGGGTGTAGGGTGGGAGTAGCGATGGATGCTTTTTTCGGGGCTGCACTTTTTTGCACTTAGGGGGACGGTCCTCTTGGGGTTGGTATTTTTAAGATCGGTCTTGGGAGGGAAGGATCGGAGAAAGTGCCGGTCGAAGTTTGAGCTAATGCAGGATCTGGTTTCACGGGGCCGATGCTGGGAGATCGTGTGAATTTTTTATTTCGCGAAAGGCTTTTGGGGATCTTGGGTTTGGAGTGACGGCTTTTAAATTTTATGGACCGGCTTGGGTGCTTTGGGAGAGCTTTTGTTTTTGTTTTGTGAGTGTTCAGTTTTTTAAAATTAAATATTTTTCAACCTATAATTATAATACTATTTGTAGTTTTAATAATATTGTTAATTGCCGGTTTATACTATAGTATTAAAAATAAGCATCCGTCGTATACCTGTAGAAAGAATAACTTTAGCACCTACATAAATCAATCAAACTTTGTATAACCCAATATTGGCAAATAATCAAAACGTATCATCAGTTTTTTATCTACATTACATCTATAAATTGTACATTGGGCCGATCTCCAACAATCGAATGCCAATCTTAATTTTCATCTTGTAGCATTGGCAGCAGCATCAAATCGATTATCAAACATTGTACAAAAAATGAAACTGTATGTAAACGTTAGAAAGCATCATATGCTAAAATAACGCTTTAACTTATTTCAAGATGTGATGTAATGTTTTGACTTCGCAGCCACAGAATTTCGAATATTAGACTCTGTAAATAGAGCAAACAAACTACTTAAGCAACACATTACGTCTAATAACGCTTTGACACCAATTTAGTTATTAAAGTTTTTTGCATTGTACCGAACCAATAAAAATATGGATGGCGAAACTGTTTCACGGTACAAAGTATGAACCACCCAATGAAAACTACTAATAACTGACCGCGTAAAAACATGTATCCGGACCTTTCTGGATTTCAAGTTCTTGTTTTTATTACATCGATGGTATGATGAAAGCCACTAAGTATAGATGACTAGACGTGTCATTGGATTTATATATCCGGTGTTGTTTCCTTCAGTTACGTCAGTTAAGCAATTTATAAAAGTTGAAAACTCGGTCAAAATGACAATGCAACTATACATTTTGTAACATTTTCCGATATTGTACTTTATTTTATCAACTATCGGAATCCAGAGGTAAGCATTATTGAACTTTTCCCTTTTTATCAGAACGTATTTTTACAAAGAAGGCCAAAGACAGCAGCTCCGGTTTTCAGCATCTTATTCGGCTTTTTGCAAAGAAGCTCGACGAAGGCTCTTTTTTTATTCTCGCGTGCCTTTTGGAAAGCCGACGAATCGGAAAAATTCATGTTTATAGCCGGAGGAGGAACCTGACCGCGCTTATCGGAAAAGCTCGTTGAAAAAAAGAAAAAAAATGTCAGGCCATCCCTCTACGGTGTCTTACCTGAATTTATTGATTACAATATGAAATACGTGACTGAGTTTTAATGCTTTTTACTGTATATTCACTGAAGTTCTTACATTAAATATTTTTCTTAATATAAGCCGGTCGAATAGACTCTATAGAAGAAGTCTTTTGCGCAAATTTTTATCTAAAAATTTCTATTCAACGCCGGCGGAAAATTTGATTTTTCAATTGCAAAGGGCAGAATAAATTTGGGCAAATCAAATTTTTCATTTCCACTAAAATATTATTACGCCCCACTGCATTTGAATAAATAGACAAACTTTTCATGTGGTTGCCCCAACTCAATATTAAAATTCTAATACTCTTTGATTTACTTTGCACCAAAGATCGAGCATGCGCGATTTCATTTCAATTCGCGGTATGATTCACCGCCAGAGATATTTGAGACTCTGAAATATCATTTTCTGCTATCGGAGCGTAAAAGCACGAAAATGGAAAAGAAAATAACTTTTCGCCGCAGAATGCACTCTCGGCAAAATACACTTCCGCGCGCGAATCCACCCACAATCGCATAATTAAAAATAAAACACACCGTTCAAAACCAACAAACTACACCCACCCTAGAATCCACATACACATCCGGGCTGCAACTTAACATCAGATAATTCCAGAAACACGAGCCGGCAGCAAACAATTCCAATTCAATTGCCAGCCTCCTCGTCAATGCCCGACCATCAACCGCAACTTTCTTCCTTCAACAACTCCCCAAACCAGCCTTCCTAAAGAAGCTTCCACCGCGAGCGAATAAATTTGCCTATAAAAATGTCCCGGGCTTCCCCCGTCCTCTCTCCTTGCCGGCACTTTGCCACGATAAAAATGAAAAATCGCCCCCCTACCCCAAAGTCAAAACTTTCCTCTCGCCCCAAGGTCCCGTATCCACACGATTTAATTCCGCACATTGTGGCCACTGCAAAAAATCCTACTATATACTCACGCGCGTCGGCGTCAAAGCGATGATTCACGGAGCCTGCATCAGAGGATGCAGACGTGTAATTGTTCTCTGCGATGCCTCCCCCCCCCCCACTCTCGGCCCACGCTCGGCGGATCGAAGCCGCTTTTCCGCGAAGTGCCAAAAGGAAGGCTTCCGCGCGCCGGCGAGAGCCCGTGAATGCAGGATTTCGCGTGCGCGCTCTAGATTTAGTTGGACAGTTGGGCCAATTAAAGTTTCGGCTTGTGTGATGAAGCGCCGAGCGGGGAAAGCGCTGCTTCGTGCGATTAATAGCTCGGCGATTTGCGTTTCTCTCGGTTTCTTTTTTCTTAGATTTGATGGGGGGAAGAGGTGGGAGGGGTTTTTTTCTTTTTATTGGTTGGGTGTAGGGGAGCGGTGGCGTTTAATATTTGAGCTGGGACTCGGAAAGGATTGAGGGTCGCCGGGCGGGGAGTTGTGTGCCGAGGAATTTCGCTTTGATCCCGCGTAATTTTGCTCCGGGGAATTTGAAATTTAGATTCTTAGCTGAGTTTTTTTTGAGACGAGGAATTCTAACTTTGAAATTACTTAGCATTGCACTAGGAGGAATTTGTTTGGTCTATTTGAGACAATAGGAATTAATCGCGAATAAGGTTTATAAATGAAAATCTCACAAAAATAAAACTGTTTTAAAAATAACCGTATAATATAGTCTAAGCCGGATCGTCTGATATAGGAAATAGACGTTCACTAATTCAGTTAAAGTTTAATAAATTATTATACTTTTCAAATTTAAAATAAGGATCTCAATTGAAACTTATTAATTTTCGATTCGTATCTAAAATTAAAGATTAAATTTCAATTAAATTTTGCCTCAAATAACTTTATTATTAATTACGATACACAAGAACAAAGGAAAAGAAAACACTTTTCCAGAGTAAGTAATCCGCCAAGAAATGAAAAAATTAAAACAGACACGTGCAGCCCTCGCGCCTCATTAAGATAGATTGAAGCTCGACTATTTCGCCGGGCTACGTGCGCCCTCTGAACTTACGAAGTTTTAACTCTATTTAACTCGTTACTGTCCAAGTTAACGTCACGAGGAGCGCTTCCACATATATCATTCGCTCCTCCGAAATGCCTTTTCGTGATTTGTGTTTGAGAAGACGAGAGATAAGGAGAAATTCGACTGCGACGTCAGTTTCTACAAGCTGTATCTTGATTGATTCCTCCGCCCAGGTATACATTCCCAGCGAATAAACACACACAACCGGCCGATAAATTTACCTTATGAAAGCAATCGCTCTTAGCAAGATCTGATAATTAAAATTAATCAAAGAAAGTACATCAACCTCTTCTTCATCGTTACGAAAAAGGTGATGATCCAGACTCTCGTTATCCTCGGTAGTATCGCTATTTATACGAAGCCCTCCCGCATCCCTCGACAAAAACCGCATCTCGCTCGAAAAGTCCTCGAGAATCGGACCGAGCTGCGGGGCCGCAGCCGTGATAAGACTATTGATTTGCCTACAATCCCGCGGCGCTTCCTCAATTTTCTCGAGCCCCAGCCAAGACGTTACGTAAGACATCATCGAGACACTCCCCTTTCTCTCCGTCCCTTCTGGAACAAAAGGCATCTTTGTTTCATCCCTCCCCCCTTCTCCCTGGTATTTTCATCCGAGGATCGCCGTTTATATACCTGCGCACGGAGAGCGGAAGAGGATGGAGAAAGAGAGAAAAAAAAGGAGGCCAGCACGACGACTATACGACCTTGGCCGAAAGTGGCCCGAAGGGTCGCGCTGCTCCGCTTCCTGTGGCTCTCTCTCTCTCTCTCTCGTATGCGTGTGCTTTTGCGAGAGCGCGTTAATTTTCGCGCCCTCATTGTTCCACTTTCTCGTTCCTCATTTCTCTTTTGCTTTTCGTCCTTTTTAATTAAGGGCGGGAATAATTTTCCTGGATTTTTCCATTCATCGGGGAGCCGAGCGATTTGGGAGTAATGTAATCTTTCTGCGTGGGAGTAAAGGGGTGTCTTATTGTTTAGGAGTTGGAGAAAAGTTTAGTTTCGAAATGACGACGCGCCCGAGAAAACTAATTGAATCGCTCGCTTGGCAAACGACATTTGCTTAGAATCATCTCGGCGCCAGTGTCTCCTTAACGCCCACCCTTCCCTTTAACTTTTTTCATTTCGCCCTGCTCTCTTGCAGCTAATTTAAAACTGTTTAGGCAAGGTAGCTCCCCGGTAATTAGTCCATTAGCATACAAATATCTCACTCTCAGTCATTAAACGTTATACGCAGCGCCCAGCCGTTCAATCTAAACTAACGCAAAAATTAACCCTGCCGTCAAATTAAATTCCACTCTTCATTCCCACTACGCTTCCCTCATAAATATTAACAAGTCCCATAACAACTTCCAAAAGATTCTCTGTCCAACGCGTGCGTCCAAGAATCGCAAAATAACAGTCACCCACCCAAAACTCCCCCGCCTACCCGAAACTTCTTTCATATCAAACCAGAACTCGGACACAGGCCAGATCAAGCCAGCGATTCTCCTCACGCCGACGTCGTAATATTCGATTCTCCTCCGTGTCCCGAGATAATAACAGCCGCGCGTCGTCATCGTCCGAACAAAGTGATTTTCCGTATCGCGCGCGCGCCTGCGACGGACAGCCGCAGCGATATACGCGTGTGCTGACACCTCCCCCCTTCGGCCGGCGGTTATTTATCGGACGCTCTTTTTCCCGCCGATCAAACCCTGTCACATCAATTAGAGCGGTGACTATCGGAGGAAGCTCAGCGCTGGGATGACTTATTTTTACGGCGGGATTTTTTCGACGGAGCCTGTTGTAGTCGGGTAGATAAGCGAAGGCTTCCTGCTGCTCTTTTGCAGAGAGGCGGGTGTGTTTTTGGGTTATTTATTGAGGACGTTAGGATGTACGGAATTTTTGAGAAGGAACCTATCGGTTTAACATATCAGAACCTTGGATCCCGGTAATTTGAAGCGGTGGCATAATGTCGAACCTTGGCAGAGAGAATCTGCTTAGTTTAATTTCATTCAAAAGTATTTCTCTCGATACATTCTGCAGCTCGTAACGCCAGTCCTTGAAAATCTTGGAGCGCGCGAGCGAAATGTGAATTGGATTTGATTTCAATGAGACGAGCGTGTACAGTCAGAAGCTGGCTTCCGCGTGCAGTTCTGTAAGGTTATTTCGATACGTCGATTAATGTAAAATCCTCTATATTTTAAAATACATCGCAGTCGTTGCACATCAATATTCACACGATTCGTGCAGATTGAAAATCAAACTCAGTTCTCAAAGAACCAAAATTGCCATTTCACGTGCTCGTCAAAAGCTGCAGCGACATGTAAGTACACACAATACAATCAGCGATCCCAAGAGTTTCCGAACAAACCGACAATGTAGCTCGATGATCTTGGCGACTTGTCATGCAATCGGCGCGGCTTGCGCTTGCACAATCGCATGTCTTTATCTAATAAAGCAAGCGAGCCTCCCCCTCTCTAACATAGACCGGCGCGTCTACGCCAATTGAGCACTGATTTATCGCTTTGATTTTTAAAGAGCCGTATACGCCGCTCGCGCGCGCGCCAGCCTCGAAACAAACGACGTCCCATTTTCTTTAAAGGCTCTTTTCATGGTTAATCGATATAGGGAGTCGCGGAACATTTCGTGCTCTCGAAAAATAACGGGCTCGATGCGTGATGCATAATAAGGCGACGCATCCATTGCCGGCGGAACGATCAGCTGTAAATAATCCGCTAACCTTGGTACCAATACGTTCGGCGCCTCGTTGGCTTTTATCAGATTTTAAGGATGGATACTTGAGTGGAAGATTTTCGTTGGTCTTTGGTCTGGCTTGAGTCTTCCGTTAGTGACTTTGAAGTCTTTTTACGGCCCACGGGATTAAAGTGCAACGAATGGTTTAATTTAGCTTGAATTTAGTTAACATCTTCTGCTGGAGTGGGATCCTTTGGCGGAAGCTGAAAGCTAATTTACTTGCGCTTTATGCCGCCCTTTTTTTCAAATTTAAGTGCATACAATTTACAATTTTACGAGGTAAAATGAAAAATTTTAAGCGGCCTGTACTTATGCTAATCCTCGGGGGATAAAGAATACAAATAACGGAAAAAAAGCGTTAGGAGCATTTATACTCCTGGCTTTCTTCTACAAAATTCTAATTCCACGTCTTCAGACCTCTATTATTACACGTTTAAAGCCCAGGTAAAACAAAGGATCGCGTAATACGGGCCCTTCCATTAACGAAAACTCTTTCAAAACCCGCAAACAAAAATATTTCCCTCCGCGTCTCACTCCCGCATAATTCGAAATTTCAATTATTCCAAATTAATCCTCTAAAAGCCCCAGCCGCGCCTCAACACGCAGCGAAAAAGATGAAAAAGTAGCACAAGAAGTAGAAGAAGAAAAAAAAAATAATAATCCCAGGCACTTTGCCGGGGCAAAAGCCGCGGAGCCGCGTCTAGCCGCGTGCGCGCGCTCGCGTCAAAAGCGCGGAAAGAAAAGCCGTATATATCCCGAGGAAAAAAGCCTCCGTGTCAAACGTCGAAGACGCCGGGCGCGCTCTCGTCTTGCCGGTCTCGCGCATTAACCAAAGAGGAGAGAGAGAAGAGGGAAGGGTGAAGGGCCGCTGGAAAGCCGGAAACGCGCGGAAAAGCGAGACGACGTATCGCGTGACTCGAGGGCGCGCAGCAGAAGAAGAAGCAGCGCTGCTGGCTCTATACTCGGCCCATTAGGCGCCTGGCAAGGAGGAGAGAAGGTTCAGAGGAGCGTGCCGGAATTGAAGAGTGAGGGATGGTTCTGGGATGAGAGGAGGGTTGTTGCCGAGGGGGGGTTTAGAGGTTTTGGAGGGGGAGGTGGTCAGGATGGTGGGTGTTTGGTTGAATTAGGTTGGAGAGGAGAGGAATGGATGTTGAAGTAATGTATAAATGAGGCACTTGGTGATTTGAGCTTTGTGGATGTTGGAGTGTCTGGTTGTGGTTAATGTTCATGTTAGGAAATTAAGTTGGAAAATATTTTCTTTTCAAGTAATATGCCATTTTTTGGTAATTTTCGAAAGTAGACATTAGGATGTGAACATTCAATATTAACATGATGAGCATGAAATGCTGAATGAAATGTTTCTCCACATTTTACTACACTTACAGTTAGAATATGTGGAACGAAAGCTTTCACACATGGCATCCTACGGATGTATTAAAAATTGTATCTAGTAATACAAAATATTACACTTTTCTGTTACATTTTTATCAAACGTGGTTCCAATAACATTAGACACATTACCAAGAAAAAACTTTTTAAAATTAGACTTATTTAAGAAAATAAAGTATGCAGTGAAGCTTCTTGAATTACTGCATCATTTTCATCATTTCCCTATCCAACAAAATTCCAGCCCGTCGTAACAATTTTTTAATCTCAAATCACCATTCCCCCAAGCTCTTCTTCTTCAATCCCCTGCTTCTCATCCCGTCGGCTTTTCCCGTCAAAGAAAGTCCAACACGGCCGTCTCGTTCCATTTGCGCGAAATTAAAGAAGCAATATCTATTAACCTCCTCCAGGCCAGTCTCGCCATGACAGAGCCGCTGTGTCTCTGTCCACTCATAAGCGGCAGGCCAATTATTTTTACTCAAGGACTTTCATTTCCCTCTTCAACTTAAAATTCATTACCGTAGTGCCTCGCTTTTTATTATATTATAGGCGAAATTCGGCGCTCCAATGGGCTTTCTTTTCTCCGTGCTAGGCTTTTGTTTTTCCTCTCATCGGCGGAATCGGATTTCGCTTTAATTGAACGAGCGCAATATTTAAAAGAGTTGGCTCGCTTTTTTTTGTTGCCTTGCGCTGATTCGCCCGGTCTGATTGTATTCCATTTCAAGGAAGCCCAACCAAACTCGAAGTTTATTCGGAAAGGCTGATTGTAAAATAGGTTTTCTACCCCCTGGGCTGGGCGTGTGCGTGCGTGCGTGAGAAATTCAATAAACGGCTGCGGCGGTATTTGAACAAAGGAAAAAGATTCATATGCTCTGTTTTCACGATCATAAAAGCGAGAATGAAAAAAACATACATTCTGCATACATAAAACTATTTCAAAAGCCATCCTCCCCGCCATTTCCAAAACTTCAAACCTCAACTCACCCCCTCTCAATAACGTTACAAATAATCCCCCGAACCAAAAGCCACAAAGCACCAAACCCAAAAATAAAATCCCAATAATCGATCCCGTCCCCCTCCCTACAACTCACGCTGAAAGCCGGCCCTCTCACCAACCGCTCTTTCGCCTCCATTAACCGAAAAAATCCCACCGGCAAGCCCCTCCACAAATCCAGCCGAATACAGACATCGATCAGGCCGGCCGGAGATCAGCCGGCGCTCGATAAGGCGCGAAAAGCGCGGAGAAATGGCGCGGTATAAATTGACGCGAGCTATAGGCTATAGCTTGGGAGGTTGTTATATATACGCGGACGGCAATTTCGGGACACGCGACACGGTCCGTTGGCCTCGAGGAGAGCGGCTTTGGGTTTATGGTCTTGCGATGATGCGTGACGCGAGGCTCTGGCTGAGGGAAGGTGGCACGGAGTTTTGAAAGTTTGATGGGCTTTCGAGAAGGTGTTAAGGGTAGTGAGGAGGGATTTTGATTGATGGGATGAAGCGAGGATGTTGTTTGATGGTTGGTGGGACGGGGGGTATGGTTTTGAGGAGATCGTGGGGTTTTTTTTAATGGGATATGCAGGCTGAGGTGGAAATGAACGGTGCGATTAAGGGAAGGTCAGGGTGGGTTTATGAGAAGTTTGAAGTGAGGTTTAGGGAAGATAAAATTTGGTTCATTTGATGCAATGTTTTGTTATTTCAACTGAATAATGGATTGGTTTGACAGTCCGACAGATCGTGTGTTTGGGGTGCGGTTGAAGAAACAGAATTTTCTGATATGTGACCGAGTTGCAATCGAAACAATAGAAGCTTTTGTTAAATCGATGGAATATTCACTCGAGATCTGAAAGACTTTTGATTTAGCAATCAAATTTTTTTCTTAACGAAATCGTTTATACTCAATAGGCGGATCCACAGTCAAAGAGGAAGTAAAATGTTTGTTGAGAAAAAGGCAGAGAAAGTATAGTTTTCAACAATTTTTTTTTTGGCCTACTTTGTGAAATAAAAATTGAAAAATCGATTTAATTCTTTATCGAAATCCCTTTTCTTTTACTTAAAAAGTACGTTTTTCTAAAGAATGATCTCGGGCGCGACTTTTAAAATTAATTTTTAAACTTAAATCGCGTTCGTCTTTTGAAGCCTGATATCTGATATATTGACAGATTTCTTTTAAAGAAGAGTTTTTTATTTACCATTTTAATATGGTGATTAATTAAGAAGAATTCATTTCAATATTAAATTAAAAAGAATTCATTCCTATTACACATCCTCTTAATTTAACAAGAAAAAATAATATCAATATGTAATAAATAAAAATATATTAACACTTTCCACGCCTGTTCCTCAAATTAAACATTTAACTCTACACTCAATATTCTGAAATAAACACCATTTTTATACCAAAATCCAACCAATAAATCATTACCGATAGAAAATAATCCGCTAAAAAAATTACCCAACCTCTCCGCTTCTCAGCCCGACGATAAAGCTGTACAAGCGTCAATTTTCAAAGCAATATTCTTCCAGCACTCCCTGCAACGCTTCCCTATTTGATACACAACAACGGGGTCACGCGCGCCTCTCCCTGACAAAAGAAGAAAAAAAGCTCGCTCGCTCGCTCCGATCGAAGCAATAGAAAGAAAAAAAAGCTCTCTCTCTCGTCTTTTTTTCGCGCCGATTAAGCAATATAACATGCACGTTTGAGCATCGCAAGCTCGACGCTCGCATACACATCCAGCGCGAGGCGCGGCTTCTTTCCAGCCAGCGGCTCGCGCTTAATTAATTGCCGGAAACGCCTGCAGCTTCTTGCCCTCCCCCCCCCTGACTAGCAAAAAGAGGCCCATTTTTCTCGGCCGAATTATCACCACCTCTCTCTCTCTCTCTCTCGTCCTGTAATCGTTTTTGCCCTGCGCTTTTCCCCGCGCGAATTTTCCGCCGCGGCTTTTGTCTCTGACAATGGGATTTGCGGGGGCGGCGGGCCAGTCTCTAGTCGTGGGCGCGAATTATTTTTGCAAGTGACGCGCGCTCGCGCGCTGGCTGCTTTATTCATTTCGACCTATTTTCGAGAGCGGCCAGCCCAGAGTTTTTCCGCTCTTGGGGAATTCAGAAGTGTCGGGGCAAGTGTAAGCCCGGGATATTCCGATGAGAGCTGAGCCGGCTCGTCCAGCTGGCCCGTTTTCTTTTTGCGAGCGCGAAGAGTAATGAATTTTTTACGAGAAATTAACTTCGTTTAAGGGATTGTATTGTTATTTTTGAGGTGGCTCGCGTGTTCTTGCTTTTTAGTGGGGCTGCGGCTGAGTTTTTTTATTTGGGATGTTTAATTATTTAGAAACGTTAGAGCCGGGGGTTTGCGAGACTTTGCGTTTTAAAAGTATGCAGAAGCTTAGTGTTACGATTGTAGCAATCAGCCAAGTACGATACATTAACTGTTATGTGCTTTTCATTACCTGAAAATTGTTCAAATTGAGTGTTTTAGAAAGAATAGATAAAAAAATTTTATAAAAAAGCTTGAAATTTATATGGTCCATTTTAAAACATTGTTTTCTACGCTGCATCCATATATTTCATCAATCAGACTAATTGCTTCAATCAGTAATATATTATATATTTCAACAAAAAATAACCTCCATCCCACCTACAGCCACTTTATAATCAGCATTACATCAACCCAACCAAAATTAGAAAAATTTTATAAAAAAGCTTGAATTTTATATGGTCTATTTTAAAACATTGTTCTTTATACTACATCCATATAAAATTTTATCAATAAAGCTAATTATGCTTCAATCAGTAATTATATATTTCAACAAAAAATAGCCCCCGCTTACCTACACCCATTTTAATCAGCATTGCATCAACCCAACCAAAATTAGAAAAATTTTATAAAAAAGCTTGAATTTCATATGTTCTCTTCTAAAACATTGTTTTCTATACTCTGTAAATTTTAAATAGTGCAAAATACTCCACTTAGTAATATTTAGTGGAATTCCCATTAAGAAATAGTAAAAAATCCACTACTTTATCATTAATTTCACTAATTTATTATGAATATTCACTAATTAAATCGTGAATTTTCACTATTTCTTAGTGGGAATTCCACTAAATAGTACTAAGTGGAGCA
>UELX01004318.1:0-18437 GCA_900480035.1 Eupelmus urozonus
TGGGAGTTGTCTTACGCCTGTAGTAAAATATGCGGCGTTGTCATTTTGGGTACACGTTCGGAAAAATATTTTTTCCGACAAGTGTACTCTCTAAAAGAAAAAGTGTGAATCCAGCTCCAAATTCACACTTCACACCTATGAGGTGTGAACTTAAAAATTCACACCTTACAAGATAATATTACAAAGATAATAATTTTGATAAGATCAAAATTCACACTTCACGAGGTGTA
Source organism: Eupelmus urozonus (assembly GCA_900480035.1). Classification (NCBI taxonomy): domain Eukaryota; kingdom Metazoa; phylum Arthropoda; class Insecta; order Hymenoptera; family Eupelmidae; genus Eupelmus; species Eupelmus urozonus. The sequence goes on from UELX01004318.1 coordinate 231, forward strand.
AATTTAAAAATTTACTATAATATAAAAATTAACACTTCATAAGGTGTAAATTTAAAAATTCGTTGAAATTCACACCTCATAAGGTGTGAAGTGTAAATTTAGAGCTGGATTCACACTTTTTCTTTTAGAGAGTATATCATTACAGTCATTTTCCTTAAAATCTAATAAATTTCATAGAATATTTTTCTCAGCGTAGATTTATAAATAATTAACCCAATTAATTTTAAGAATATAAACATTAATATCTCTTTTACAAATGTATTTCAGTAAAGAAATGCTATGACTTATTCACAATCATTTATCTAGGCTTACTAAAATCAATACAAATGAACTGGATTATCTTTATCTATAATAAAGAGAAAAATGACGCCCTAATTGCTAAACGATGAATAAAAGCTTTGAATTAGTGTAGGTGATTTTTCCTCAATTGAACGAAATTATTATTAAAAATTGGTATTAAGATTTATAATTTAAAAGGTAAGTAAAATTAGCTTGATAATCTTAATTAGGGTATTTAATTATTTTAATTTAAAATATTTTATGCAGCATCGTATCTTGCGTTAATTGTAAGAACGAGAATGTAACGAACTAATTAATACAATCTTAAAAGATATCATTTAAGTTTCATAAATTACTGTAATATAATCTAGTATCATTTAATAAAAATTATAAGCAAAGCAGACTTATTATTAATTTCAGAAAAAATATTTATTTTTTTTAAAGAAAATATTCAATTTACGATTTAATCATATTACAAGAAATAAAATATCCTTGTTTTTTTTTCAAAAAATCTTCTCTTTAATCATTAAGTTTAAATCAATCACATCGATGACAAAGTCATTTTCATCCGCAATTTTAGAAAGACAGTAAAGAAGAAGAAAATTCCTGATGATAAGTAAAAAGTTTTTGAAGAGACAGATGGGCAATTCGAAAGTCATCACCGGTACTTGTGATTGATAGGAACTTGTGCGCTCGCTTCCTCTTTTTATTCTGTTTCATGCTTCCGTAAATAGGGATGATATTTTTATTTTAACAAATTTTCGGAGAATTTTTTTTCAATTTACGATGTTATTTTAAATTTAAAAAAATCGCATTTACAAATAAATATTAAGTAATTAAAGTTTTAAATTCTTGGTAACGTTTTAACTGACGTGAAAAAAAAATTTATTTCTACTAATTACCAGAATTATGTGAATGTTTATTAATAAATATGTATAAATGGACAAAAATATGCATATTTGTATATTATCCAAATTTTTTGTATCTTGCATAAAAATCAGCATTTTAATCATTACTCACATCACGCAACATAAATTTTGTTTGAAATTTTGTACATAAATATTTTGTATTATAAAATCAATTACAACATTTCCCGTACACACTGACGAGAATTTATATGATCACTTCTATGAAAAAGAATAACTTTTGAAGGCTAGCAAATATGAAGCAAGAAAGTAAACGAGGACAGGGACCAGAAGAGAAGAGAACATATGAAATCGTTTTGATGGTCTTTTATACCGTGTGCATTCAGTCCGTCCGAGTTCCGATGTTTTTTATCTGCTTATACGTGCTTTTCAACTTTGCCGGTGTCCCACTCGAGCAAAAAAAAAAGTAAAGCATTTTCGCGGGTTTTTCATATTTGTTCTCATGCGACCATCAACATACACGGAGATAGAGTCGCGTGGCAAAACATTTTTGTCAACTATTAGTTTTAGGTGGAATTTCTCTGACTGCGTTACGGGATTTTCGAAGTTCTCGAGATTGTTTTGAAACATAGTATTTGTAGTTTGTTGTTATTAGAAAGGAATGGAATACTTGTTGATATTTCATAAATCAATAAGTGTTTTATATTTCTACTTTATTGATAATTTCCTACTTTAAATTTATACAATTATTAATGTTTGTTTTTTTTTAAGAATAGTTAGATATATTTCTATAGAGTTTTTTTTATACAGAATTTAATTCATAACCAATAATTAATATGATTTCATTAATTCAGTTTATAATATAACGTTTGCACTGATTATATATTGCGACATTATTTATTATCTAAGCAAAACAAGCAATAAATTGAATACTGAAAAAACATCTACGTAGTCTTCTAAGCACCGCTCTGAAATAGCCATGCTTGATTATAAATAATTGATACGCGTATTATAAATTTACTCAAAGCAAGAGACTAAAGAATATTAAAGGATAATAACGTCGGTATTAAGATTATTTATTAATGCTCAGTAATTGTCTGACTCCCGGCTTAATTACTTCATTTGAATTGGATCAAGATTGAACATCACTCTGCAAACTGGTATTCCAGTCTCATAAATTCCCATTTTGTGAGTAAATTCATTATAGCTGGTAAGACAATAAACTTTAATTGATCATTCCTTTCAAACTTTATTGAAATTGTTTTCCAGCTACAGCTAATTGTCAGAGAGAACGGGAAAGTATTTAATAAAACACAAATCAGGATTGCACGCAGAGACCCAATAACGAATCACTGAAAATCGAAAGTTAAACGTTACTCTCCCCATTTTTCATTTAATTAGAATAGATAGTTTTTATTAAATTACAACAGACGGAACAGCATTCAAAATTGAACGCGCATCATAGACAACTCTCGTCTCATCCAATTCCTCCCTTTTACAATGCCCTATCCCATCCTTCCTGTTCCTTTTACAAAACCCAATCCCAACCATCTCGTTCCTTTTCCACCCTCCTATCCCATTCAAAGCACCCATCGACTCTCCAATCATCGCTCAATCAAGACCAGTCATCCCCCCTCCAATAACCCAATAACCGCCCTAGAAACCAGCCCAGGCACGGCAAAAACCCGAATATAATCTCCTTCCCCCCGCGCGATTAGCGGCTCGCTGCAGCCACGGCAAGCGTAGCCAACAAAACGCAGACGCTGTTTCGCGGCTCGTTTTTCGCGCGGCTCGATTTTGCCGGACGATGCGCGCCGCGAGATTAGCTCTCGGGGGGGCCGGGGAACTCGCCCGCCGGAATTTATGGGCGGTGAGTTCATCGGGCGGCGCGCGACCCTGATGAGGTACACGCCGAGCTTAAATGTTTTTGCGAGCGCGCGCCGGCTACGGCTGCGCAGGTATATCGATGTGCGGTGCCGGGGCAAAAATTAACCGGCGAGCGTGTAATGTTGCGTTGATTCCGGGACACGCGCATTTTTGCGGACTCGCTCTGCATGAAATAGCTCGGGATTGAATTTAATGCTCGGCAGCCGCGCGCTGGGGAAAAGAGCGTGTTTATGGGGCGCTGGATGTGGGGGTGGTTAGAGGAGGGGATAAAAGCATAATTGAGCGTGCGAGGGGGTAGGTGAATGTTGGGAAGTGATACCGTGGGTTGGTTTGTCTTTTCGTTTGGGGGACAGGTTGAGTTTTCAGTTGTAAGTGGCTGGTTTGGGTTTGATGGGTGTTGTTAGTGGGAAAAGGTGGCAGTATTTTACGTAATTTTATGCTGATTGCTGCGTGAATTAAAAATTAAATTAGTATTTTATTTACCGAAAGGGCGAACTCTTAAATATTTATGAAAAATTGAATCACCTCAAAATAAAGTTCATTTTTTATATCGACCATTTTTGTTGGATAAAAGCTACGAGCGTTTTATCACATTCATTTATATGCAAAATTTTATTTTAATATAACTGGCTTCTCACACGCTATCAAAAATTGTAGATTAAATTTTCTTGATTATGCAAGCATGTTTTTACCTCATTCGAGGAAAACTTTATTTTCAGTTTTACAGTAAATATTGAACTTGCGGGGAGTTTGGTATGTGTAACATCCGGGCAAAAGTATTATCATAAAATTACACAAAAAGCCATCGTATGTAAACATTAAAAATTTTTTCAATTAAATTATTTTCTGTGTGTAAATTAGAAATAGATTTGATTTCAAATTATTCATAAAAGGAATATAAAATAGTTCAAAATTTTAAAAATATTTAGATAAAATCTAGTATTTTATATAATTAAATTCGCAGAAGCTTTAATTTTAGAAACGTATGCAAACATGAATTCTAACACTTCAATCCAAACTAGACGCCATGCAAAATCATGCCAATGATTGCAAAAAGAAAACAAACCATCACCTCGTACAATTAAATCATCATCAGTCCAACCACTCATTCATCATTGCAATATTAATGAAACCTGAACGTCGCCTGGAAAACATAAAAATTCAATCTACAATCATCGTGCGTCATTAGCGCCACAGATTAATCAAGCCAGGTGTCCCACAATTCAATTAATTAACCCTTCCCCCACCAAAAAAAATCTCCATCCCACCAAAAAAAAACACCCAACCCTTAAAATCCATTATTAGCATCACCAGCAGCGCGATTAAACATACGCAAGGGCACGCATCGAGCTCTGAGGTATTAACGCAAACAACAACTGCGCAAAAGTTGAGCCGCGCTTTACCAATTTACTTAAAGTTCGGCTCTTTGTGTTCCCAGCTCGCGGCCGTTACGCGCGCGGCCCGGAAACGTAAATTTCTAATTATCAAAATTTCCCCTGTTTGCTTTCCCAGGCGCGCGCCTCGCCGTTTCGCGGATCTGACATTTCCGCAGCCATTTCGAGGCTCGAATAAAAAGCCTGGCGAAGAAAGGAGTAAAAAAATATCGCTCTCCCAGCTAGAGTATAGGTATACGTATATATAAACCGGTGGGGCCGCGAACTACGTACAAGTTGGTTCGCGCCTCGAGCGCTCGATAATCTTCATCTCTCATTTCGCGTTATGTCTTTCGACTTGGCGCGTTCGCGCTCCCCTTTTCAAGAAGTTAGAGCGCGGAAAGAAAGAGCCGGGAGTGAGCCAGGCGGGAAAATGACACCATCCGAACGGGAAGAGAGAGAGAAAGAGATGAAGAGAGAAAATACACCTATAGGGCCAGGTGAGGGAGGAGCCAGAAGGAAGAGGAAAGATATATATAGAGAAAGAGGAAGTAAAGGTTGCGAGCGAGAAACTAGCGCGCGGAACTAACACACATGGACTCTTTCCTAGGCAGGGGTTATATCTATATCAGAGGCGGGGAGGGCTGTAAGAAACACGGGGCCGAGAAGTGAAGGTTTTGATGGCAAAAGTTTCGCGCGCGCGCGCGCGAGGCCAGCCTCCGCGTCACATAAATTGTCGGCGAAAACGGCGCGCAAAGGAAATGAAACGAATGGCACACGGGCCGCTGACGAGAAAAGTCGAGGGAAAGCGCAGCAAGCTTGCCGAGTGGGCTAATGGCCGGGCCGAACCGGCACTTTGATCTGGTTGCGATAATTATCAGGGCGGCCTAAAAGCGAGAAGCAAACCGGCCTGGCTTTTTGATCGAGGGCAAAATGGGGTTAGGGGGAGGGTTAACGAAAAATCGGCAGGCTGGTGGAAGGGTCCGGAGGAGGTGGGCTGTTGATGTTGATTGATTGGGCTGGAGAGTCTATTTTGTATGCTGATATCTTACTGATCATCGTGCACTGTGGTTTTTAGTGGGGGCTGAATTTTAACCTTTGGTATGTGAGATTGGTTGGTGGAATTAATCAAACGAATGAATTTTGGTTCTGGTTGATTTATTAAGTAGCGTATGATCTATCGGTTTGGAAAGATTTAATTTATCTCGGAGAGTAATGTTTAGAAAAGGTAAAAGAAAGAAAAATGAAAAAACTTCCTCGTGTCTTTGCTTTTATTTCGAAAGAAAATCAGATCGATAAGGAAGCGAGAGAGACAGTTCAACTTGGCTATCATCGCGCTTCGAGTAGGTAAGCCCTCAAAATTTCAAGTAGATCCGCTCATTAACAGAAGATAGATGATAATTGCCACGGCTCGCCGGAAGAGAAAGAGAGAGCGAACAAATAATAGTCTTTATCTCTCGCCCCCACGAGCAAAAATCGTTTTCTTTACGCTTTGGCTGTTTGTTATAGGTAAACTTGGTAACGAATGGACCGATCTTCATCAAACTTCTGAGTATTTCTTCCTTATGTTTCTGGGAGCGCTACGTATATATCACCCGGAAAACACTTTGCGCATTCATTCACGAACTATGGTAATTGGCTTTGTGAGTTATGCGCGTATAAATATTTGTAGGTCGGTCGTTAAATTCTAATTAAAATATTAAAAATTATTAAATTACGTGCGGCCGTTGCTCGGAATAGCGCTAATTTGATGTGCGAAGCAGACTTTTCATAGGAAATAATTCATAAAGTTTGAAGTAGAAATTCAAAGATGCAAAAGAGCTGGCTACTCTCATTAGAAAGGCTCTCTTAACAAAAACAGAGTTAAAAGAAAGCAATGAGAAGCTGGCAACGAAAAAAAGAAAAAAATTAACGAAAGAGGCAGGTTAAAATTAACGTAGCTGAGAACAGCTATTTTATCTTCAGCTTGTTTTCTATTTTCCTCTCACTATCTATCAAAAGGATTATTCACACTTTAATTGAAGGATGAAAAATTTCAATAACTCTTATCGCGCTAAATTCCGCCTTTCATACATATTTTCAGGCGCGCGAGCTCAAACAAATCAGTCCCCTAAAAGAAGGAAAGAATTAAAATAATTTTTTACGACTTTCCTCCTGGAACCCTACATATCTATACAACGCGTCTCCTCGAAGCCAAGATAAAAGAAACTACAGGAGCGAGCGAGCGAGCGACCGCTCGTAATCCTGACGTTTCAGAAAAGAAACTGACGCAGCTCGCTGAGATTCGCGAAGCAAAATTGTCAGGAGTTCTTCTCTCGCTCCTCGAATGGCTGAGGGTGAGTGCAGTTGTGCCTCGGCTCGTTCGACCCTATATCTACATCTATACAGGCCGGCCTTGCATCAAGATGGCAAAAGGAAGGGGCGATGCAAAAATTAACCAAGAATATAAAATTAGCCGGTGCGCGAGCGGCAAGTATAAAGTTGGTTAAAAAGGCGAAATTGTGAGAGAGAGAGAGAGAGAGAGAGCCAGCGCGCACCTCGTAAACTCTTTATGCGTTTGAACGGCTTTTGTGGAGGCTGCAGCGCCCCCGCCGGCTTCTTAAATAGAGCAAGACTCCGCCTTTTCCGCGAGGAAGATGATTACGCGCCGGAGGGGCGAGGCAAATTTTATTCATCATCGGCGTTTGTGGTTTCTTGTTTAAAGCGATGAAAAGATAATTATGTAATTCCGAACGGCGCTCGGCTGTATGTATATAGGTATATAAGAGACGTGATTCCAGGCGCATAACTTTCGCTCGAATTACTCGCGCTACGCTGATGAAAGGAAATCTTTATAAGAGCCAAATCACTTTGAGGAGGGGGCTAAAAATTTTCAACGGGATTGCGCCTTATCAGATCCACGGCTGCACTGATTCTCGATGATAACTAGACGCTGGTTTGAGAATTGGATGCATCCGTTGTTTATGCAATTACGGCGAAGTGGATGAAACTTAATTTAGAGCTGAAGCTAAAGGATGGAATTATACAAGTGCTGAGTTGGGCAACGTACTTTGTACTTTCTTAGAATTAAATTTAGAGTGAAAGAAGTGACTTACTGAAGCGAGAGAGGTTTGTACTTTTTGAGATAATTGATAATTTATGGTACACAGAGGTTTTGAATTTACTAGTAATTCTGTTTGAAGATTTGGAGGTATTGGGAAAATATGTATAAATTCTCTTTTTCTTTTTATATATATAGAAAAATATAGACAAATAAACTCGAAGCAACAGAATTAAAAAATTTTAACTAATAGCATTTTATATTTACGTATTGAATTTCAATTCAACAATTTTTGAAACAATTTTTTTATTTGTTTAAAAAATAATCAATTTTTTACAAATGGAAGTAGTTAAATTAACAGTGCAACATTGCCCAGGCATTTAAAATAAATAAATCTAAAGTTCTAAAATACCATTTTGTAAGTTCATTTTATATAGTCCAAATGAATGGCAGTCGACTAAAAAATAGAATACACTTACTTCGTTCAAAGTCAATCTTTTCACCTGTCTTTCCTATACATCGTGTAAATAAACTATTTTTTAACGTGACTCTAACGGAGCTAAACTTTTATCAAATAAATTCAAATTTTCAATTTTCCAGTATTAGCTGGAAAAATGATTTAAAATCCAGGCACGCGCGTAAGTGGCGTAGACAAAATGTCAAACAGGCGTGTAATACGACGCAGTGTTATTATATCAAAAGAAGCGAGCGCGCGGACGCGTTGGCAGCCTGCGGCAACTATTAGCCTCGGGGTTGCGGTGCTCTTGTAGTTTATAAAATAGGTCAACCCTACCTCGCCTTGACTGCGATCTTTGTCATTTATTATATGTACCAGCCCTTTTTTCTCTCTCACGCTGAAATCATGTACTAAGGCATACCTGAAAGAAATGTGCTCTTGCTTTTAAAGGTTTTCAAAAATTTATCTTCATCATTCTGACTGATGTTTGTAATTTTTACAATTTAATTATTGCATTTCAATCTTAATGATGAAGCGTTAATTAAAATAAAATCATTTGTTGTTTGATATTATTATAACAATCCGTTCTAACTTTATAAAACACAGAGATATAAATAGCTGCCTGTAATTATCTTTACCTTAAGTGTAAATTTTATAATAAATGTGACTTCAAGTTATAACATTAACTAATTTTATTTATTACGGTTATTTTCTGGCTACTAAGAACGTAGAATGAAGAATTGCTTCCAAATAAAGTTGTACAAAATATCCGTTTTCACAAATTTCTGTTTAAATTTTTATTTAAATATACAGTTACATTTAATTGGAAATTAAATGCAAAACGGCATAAAATTCAATAATTTAATTGCATTTAAGTAAAAAATAACTAAACTTTAAATAAAAATGTATCTCAATTCATTTTCAGGAACGTACCAGAAAAAAATTTTTTAAATTTTTAAAATTGAAAAAAATGTTATAAAATTAAATTATATAAACCTTTCATATAATACAGCGTTTTTTTAAGAAATAGTCTTTTGGTATTTCTTTTATTAACAAAAAAATTGACGAAATGCATTGCAAATAGAGTTCTTTTCAATGAATATTAAAAAAATACAGATTACTGTATGTTATCAAGAGATATTGGCTCAAATAGAAATACGTCTAGAATGTATAAAAATCATCCTCTAGCTTACTCGACTCGCTTGTTTCTAGGTAAATAGTCGCTTCGTGCAATTCGGCGCATTATTTATAAAATCCCTTTTAAAGTTTGATGTTGAATGATTTTACTCAATACTTTACCCATCAAACATCATATTTCAAATTTTCTGACTATCTCAGTTACGAATTTCATCGAAATCAAAACTCACATTCATATAAACTTACTCACTTTTACATACCCTCGCACCATTTCATACACATACATCCGTTATATACAAACATACAGATGCAACATGCACACACACACATGCGCATAGAGATGGATGCACACACCCCTTAACCTAACGAATCGACATGTATCGCGCTTTAAACTTTTTATTAAATTATGTTTTCAAACCTAGCCGCGGCGCGCGCGCGGCCGGTTATTTAAAATTGAATAAGAAAGTTTCAACAGGTTGCTCTTGCAATTGAACGAGAAAGGGAGCAGTACGGCTGCACTCAGAGGGAGAGGAAGGGGGCAGGCAACACTCAGAAAGAGCGCAGAAGCAAAAAAGGAAACGCGCAGAGCCAGCAAAAGAAAGCCGAGGCCGGCAAAAAAAATAGCGCGCGCAAGCGCAAGAAACGCGGAAAAGGAGAACAATCCCATACTCCGCGTCACCGCGAAGGGTGAGATAGAAAACGAGAGAGAAATTCAGGCGCGTGACTCTCGTTTTATTTTATAGAAAAATACAACTCCGCTCGAAGGCGGCAAGCCGGCCCAAGACTCCTCATCCCTCTCCGCACGTACACTCGGCGAGAAATCGAAGCCCCAAGCTCGGCACATATATCCATATCGATGAAAGCACATCGCCAGGCGAGGAAAAAGGGTCAGGCGCGCGGATGGAAAATTCAGCGACGTCCGGGCGCACATTCGGAATCGGCGTATGTGCGGGGGAGGGAAAAGTTGAGGTCGTCCGTTTCTCGCGCGCTAATATTTACCCTCTTTTACGGGTGCGGGCGCGAGTTTACATGGCGCCCCGGGACACGAAATGCCATGCATATATCATTCCTTGCCGCGCGCGGCGCTCGAGAGCTGCGACGCGTATAGAGAGACTATTTCTCTCTCTTTCTGGCGGCGTTACACCGGAGGATTTGCAGGAATGCGCGCAGCCCCCGGCGCGCGCGATAAAAACGAAAGAGGCGCGCGTATACGCCTACCTACTTTTTTTTTCTTACTCAGGGCTGTATACCGAGAGCTGGCTGTTTATTTTTGTGTTTTAATTCCGGGAGGCGCAGTTTGAATAGAGCCGGGCTTTGTTTTGCGCTCGCGAATGCGCATTTCCTTTAGGTGTTTACAGGCTTGAGTCCTTAAGCTGGCGTCAGCGTGTGCTGTCGTTTATTTAGCTGTGTCTATATGCGCTAGTGCATTCCATATTTTGTTTTGGAGAGATTGATTTTTTTTTGGAAATTGCAGCGAGGAGTATTTAAAGTTTTTAAGGGGACGAAAGAAAGGAGAGGAGAGAGAGAGAGAGGCGGTGGCATCGGGGCTGCCGGGGAAAATATGCGGAAATTGAAAATTCTTGCGTTGGGGGCAATAAAAACGCGATGTAATATTTTCTATTTTATTAGGGGCGACATTGACGGCGCCGAGGCATCGCCACTCGGCTGCTGTTGTTGTCGCGCTCGCGTCCAACGCAGATACTTAAATTATGAAAGATTTTCAGACGCCTTGCCCGTAAGTGCTCTTTGCTCTGCGCGTATACGCATAAAAGCGTGTTATTAAATTTCGCGCCGAGTCCGATTATTAAAAAATGCTTTGTTGTTTCGTACTTTAAAATTATTGGATCAATTAAATAGAGTAGGCATTTTGCTTTTAATTGGATTAATAAGGATTAATAAGCTTTGGCATCGTGAAATAATTTAATCATTCACATGACATTTTTTTGTAACGATATGTTTGTGCAATATATTAAAAAATAAAAACAATTAATTCCAAGTGAAATAGTGATTGTCTAATATATTTTTTATGGTGACCGTTTGAGTTCGTACTGTATATGTGTATATCAATTTAACTTTAAATATACTCTATAATAAAATAGTGTTGCAACATACTTCACCATTTATATTATTGTTTAACAAACAATTTGACTGGTTAAAGTTTAAAAGTAATAAATCCTTCTATAAGCTGAAAAATAATTTTGTTTTTTAACCTATAAAGTACATTTATAAGTTTATTTACTCTTAAATCAATCATAAACCATCAACGATGAAACATATTTTTCTTCAACATGGTTCTGGTATATAGTAGATTGACTGATGGAGCCGAAATTAGGTCAATGTATTAATATACTGTTGCTAGAAAAATACTCCACCATTTTGGAATAAATGTTTGTAAAGTATCAGAATAATCACTTTTGTGTAAAGAGGCTTTTAAAGGAACCACTTACTTTCTTTAAAAAAATATTGGCATTTTTTAAGATATAATATTTTAATATTTTCCGTATCTAATTATCATTAAAAGAAATTTATTCAAAATTAATTCATACAAGAAAATTGATTATTATTATTTTTTTAAAATGTTAATTTTAAGAAGCTTTCTCATATTTTGCTTAGATCATTGAAATCACTGTTTTATTTAACAGGCTTATATTGTAGGTCATATATAAGTTTACTAAGAATGATAAAAATTTTTCGTATTTCTTATTTTTTTGTATTAAGTAAATAAAGTTTAGTGATTTTTTTTTCAAAATATTTGGATTTATGAAAAATTTTATAAAGAAATACTCAACCTGGATAATATTCTTCATTAATTTTAGTAACTTTTAGCTATCCATCAGGTAGCGAACGGGTCACGATAGAAACTGACTAATTTTAAAGTTATTAACAATTTTTTAATTCTTCCAAAATTTTGGAAAATCTTCCTTTTAACTTCAGCGAAATTGATCAAAATAGATAATAATCAGAAAAACCTACATCGTGCAGAAGAATAATATTCCAACTTCCGACTTTGTTCTGTAAATCGTCTTTCTTGCTCGATTGCGTTGGATAATCGATTAATTATACCTGCACTGACCGTCTGACCTGATTCTAAGGGATAATAAAAAAGCACACCTCTCACATCTCAACAGATATAGAGAAGTACTTTCTTAGTGTGGACATTCGATTTAGAAGTTGATGTAGCCGATTCTCTTGGATCGTCCCAGGATTCCGTGTGATTTTTATATACTATTTATTTTTTATCTCTTGTTACTATTTTCTAAGAAAGTACTATTTTTGTAATCTATTAAGTGAAAAAAGAGCGAATTATTTACCTGTTGCCCAATGGCATATTCGCTTAGTTAATAAGAAACCCATCTACCTAACTTTTGTAATTTTTATATTATTTTAATTTTTTTCAGCAATAGTAGCTTGATCAGCTTCTAGTAGTACTAGAAGTTCTTCCTGCATTTGTAATGAATTTTTGATAAGTAAAGTACCCGCGTGTATATTAAAAATCTTAGTTATTTTATTTAAAACCGGTAAAACAAAATTAATAGCAGATTTTGCAGGATAGAGTATTTTCTTCAAGAATAGAAAAAATTATGCTACGAGCTTTCACAACATGTTGGCGTTGTTGGGAATGAAAAAGAATACAATGACAAAAATGCATTTCATTCTCACTTTACAGATAAAGGCCACTTATTTTCCCGAAAAAACGAGGATAAAGTAGCATATTATTTCCGAAAATCTCGAGGAAGAAAATAATAGGTCATCATTTCCATTTTAAATTACTATTTCACTGCTAGCACTTTTATTAAAAAAATAGAATTATTATTGAAAAAATAGTCGCGCTCTTTTCAAAACAAATAAGCGGCCGCAGTTAATGCACCTCGGAAAGTCGATTATAATATATGACTTTACTCCTTTGGTGCATAATGTACTATCCATGTTCAAGATGTGACCACTTATTTGACTTAATATACTTAATACATTTTTATTGCTTGCTATTTATTTTTGATTGGCATTCCCATTTTTAAGAATTCAATATTTACTTGCTAGAAGGGAAAGAACATAACTTTATTTCATTGCTCAAGTTTTTGTCGTAAAACAAAACAATTTTTTGTGCATATTTTTTTCTGAAAAATAAATGGTTATTATTGTTAAAGTTGTAGTAAAAATTTTTACATCTTATTTAAAAAATCGTAAAAATTAATTTACATTCATAATGCATGAATATTGTAAGTAAAAAGCAAATTTTAAATAAATATTTTACATTTTCTCTAAAAATTTTGAACCAAATTTTCGAAATTTGGAACAAATAAAATAATGAAATAAAAATCGACAAAGTACACGCTTACAATAGAGAAATTAAAAAATTCATAGATTTGATATATACATGTACATTTATTAGTTTATTTTTATGAAACTGTTTGCTTATTTACCACAGCATCCATTATGAAAATCAATAAAATTCATTGTTATGATTTGTCCACAGAAATAATTGGTTATGCAAAACTTGTTCTATTTTCGCAGCAATAAAACCTTTACATTCAGCAAACATTTTTCCGTACCTACTAAATAACGTATCCATAAATTCCAAAGCATATTGACCTCCCCGATCTATATCAACCAGCGTTCTCAGAAAAAAAAACCTCATCCCAGAATTCCACAAGATCCCAAAACTTTTTCCTAACCAAGCGCTATCTCCGAAATACTTTTTTTCTCTCGCCAAACTTCCTCCATCAGCACGTAACACATAAACACACCCCGGCTCACCTAAGTCTCATTCCCGATAAGAGAAATTTCCAGCGTCGAAATCTATCTTAATTAATAGATACCTTCCCTGAAAAGACGACGACAACGCGCTCGCGCACACGCGACGCCGGGAAAACATTGACGATCCGTCTTAAAAAGAAATCCCGCTGCGAGACATCCGAATCACGTCCCTCTGCTCTCTAGCCAACCGCTCGCGGACACAAGGAAGACAGAGAGAGAGAGAGAGAGAGCAAACACTGAGACTTCAATACACTCTGTCTATATACACACGCTGGGACATAAATGCCGGGGGGTTCTTTATTGCTTTAATTAAAATTGAAACGATGAAGCGCGCGCGCGCCGCAAAAAATCTCGGCTCGGGGATTTCACGCGTTCGACGCGCGTTTAAATGGCGGTGGGGAAAAAAAAGGGTGGCACGCGAGTCTCTGCGCAGCACGTAATTCGCAATCAGCTAACGCTGATCTATCGGCGCTTTAAAACTCCCCGCATTCAATTCGCGCGAGCGAAGACGCCGCCGTGGCCCATTTATCTTTATTTCCGCGCTAAGACCGCTTTCTCTCGCTCTCTCTCTCTCTCTTTTTCGCTTGCCCTATACGAGTACTTTTTCCTCGCCTCTGGCGGAAACCTGCGCTCCTTTTTATGCGTGCGCGCTGCTGGCTTTTTTCAGCTTGGCTTTGAAGAGTGAGGCGGCATTTTCTCCGAGTTTATGAAGTTTCGTTACAAAGGAGAGCGGAGGTTTTAAATTTCTGCATGCACGGAGCCGAGGAATCTTTTTTTCTTTTAGAACTTTTTGCGAATTTTCGAAAGAGGTATTTTTTTCGTCCGGGGAAGGGTAAATGTTGGTTTAGGCGTAGGTGATACAAAGCTGCGGGCGAGCCGAGCTTTTTTTCATCTTTGTTCGTAGCTTTGTTTTTCTTTTTTTTCTTTAGGTTTTAACGTGTTTGTTTATCTAAAGTCCGAGCTTTGGGGGCTATCAATTTTTTATCGGAGAGTTTCTAAAAAAGTTTCCAGAGACTTTTCTTTTAAGGAATTATGTTTTAGGAAATATGTTTTAAATAAATAAGGTTTAATAATTTAGTAAAATAACATAGTAAGTTAAAACTAAATTTTTTTTACAAAAATTCTAAAATTAAAATACTGAAGATTTTGCGAGGGAAAGGCCACAAAGTAAAATTCCTTAGTTTTTATAATCTTCCATTTAAATTAAACATTTTTTAGCTTAATCATAAAATTTTAAACCGTTTTAAACTTCTTTAGTTTGTTTTGCGTAGTATATTACTTTTTTATCTTCTTATCTGTTCTCATGTACTTACAACTTGGCAATCTACAAACAACGAGTAAACATCTATATCTCCAAGAAATAATGCAAAGTATCCTGATCCTTAATTTATCAAAAAAGAATAATTTTTCAATTTTAAAATAAGTATTACTTAAGAATGAAGTATACACAATAAGCAAAAATACTCACAATAAGAAAATATATAACAATATAGAGGTCGGCAAGACCCTTGTCCTATTCAACACACATTGCTGAAATATAAAATGAAAAAGAAATCTCCAGAAACAGAGTCAACAGCATTTTTCCTAGCCTCTCTTAGGGCAGTCGTTATCAGCAACGCGGTGTCAGCCAAGAATATCCGCTCTTCTCTTTTACCTTTTCTTCTTTTTTTTTTTTAAATTTTCGCACTCCTCGCCAGCCGCGAAGATATAAATCTCTCACCGGCCTTAAGCCGACGTCGGTCGCCTTCATTTTACTGCGCAGCATCGCCGTGTCAGAACGTGCTCTCTCTCTCTCTCTCTCTCTCTCTCTCTCTCTCTCTCTCTCTCTTTGCGTGGCGCGAAAAAATCTCTCTCTCACTCCGATTTTATCCCTCTTCTCCGGCCACTGTCGCCTCTTTACTCGCCGCCTTCTAGATATATGTTTCCTTTTTTCATCCCCCACCCAGACAAGCGTACACCTCTCTTGTTTGTTCCGTCATCTTCTCTTATATCTTGTTTTTACCAATAAGCTTTTCTCTCTTTTTACCTCTCTCTACAGCACTACTCAGTTTTCTCTCATATCTTTTGCGAGAGAGAGTAGACCATTTTTTTCTCGCAACTTCGCTTTCATTTCGTCGGCTCTGTGCTCATCGTCTTGTTTTGCTGCCTAATTCACTGTTTTTCTCATTTTTTTCTTTTTATTTCTTTTTCTTTGACTCATATATCAATTTTATCCTTTTACTCTTTTTTGTTTGCTTGTTTCTCAGACATCATGGCACAAAAAAGGTGAATTGATACTGTCTTGCTGCGCTTGCTACTTGTTTATCAATGGATATGTTCAGGTAAGCGATGATACGTATAATATTTTGAATCATCTACATTGCTATTTTACATTGCTAAAATTTTAATTATGTAACAAACTGATTTTAAATCATTTTTTCTAAATCCTCAGAAGAAACCAATAACTAAAAACTTTATATTTTTTTTTTTGTATGAATCTGTGATGCCCAAAGCTTAAGGAATACATTAGCAAAGTATGGAAATGATATTTAAAAAATTTCCTTAACTTCATTGTAGATTTTGTGTGGCTTGCAAAATGTTTGATTAAAGTTATTCGAAACTTCAAACTTTTTTTTAAAACAATAACTAAATAGTCAACAAATTTCCACTCATACAACTTTTTTTACGAAATATACAAGAATTTTCTAAAATTTTAAATTTTTTCACAAAAACTTGTCCTTAAGTTATTGTAGGTACGACTTGATGGGTAGCCATTTATCGGGATTTCGGAATGACAGGTCTCTACAATACTGTTAAATCTATAAAATTCTAAAAAAAAAAAGAAAAACATTATTCATAGAAATTACCAACCCTTCTGCAAAGTTCACTAACAATTTTAAGTCCAATTATCTTCCTATAAATTTATATGTGAAAACTCACAAACTGCAGCTGATATTTTATATATGGGATGAATTAAAAAAAAGGAAGTCAAAATTAAAGTCTAATACAGTGTGTCTCATTTTAATTTGCTCAGCAAAAAAAAGCTATTAGTTAGGCTGTAAGAAAAACCTTTTAGACAAAAGTTGTATGGTTTTGAAAGAGACACTGGTAAAGTTAGATTTAGCTTTGATGATGATCCTAAGAGTCATATCAAGGTCAATAAAATTTTTTTAAATTGCAAACCATGTTTTTGTCCACGAAAATGAAAAGATCGAGAAATTTGACGTCCATGTATGACCTCGCTTTTTCATTTTCGCGGATAAAAATATGGCTTGCCGTTTAAAAAAATTCCATTGACCTTGATAGTCATATCAAGGGTCACATCAAGGTCATGATTAAGGTTATAGCCAACATCACCATTCGGTGTCTCCCTTAAAACCCTGCAACTTTTGTCTAAAAGATTTTTTCTTAGAGTCCATCTAATAGCACTTTGTTACTGGGGAAATTAAAATAGGACAACGTGTATGTTAAAAAAAAAATTATAAATTGCAACTGCTTATAATTAATGCTGCGCTGATTCTGACTTCTTGGTTCATTTCTAAAGAGAAAAGTGACTATACCTAGATCTTCTTACTTCTCGAACTATAGCAGAAAAACCCTATTCATCATCGCATATCTCGGGTGGTCAACTAACTTTCGTGCGAAAATCAAGTTTTCGATACTCCGTGTGCCAAGTTTGATTAAGCGCACGCTCGAACAACAAAGCGTATTCTAAATCTCGCTTTGTGTACGTCGTATCAAAAATAACGGTTCGATACATGAGCGAGGAAGTCATTTCAACCTCGTGTGGCCTTTTCACCCTCTTTTCGCTCGGGCGCAAACGTCTACACGATGCTGAAATCACTTTCTCGCACTAGTATTTTGATACTCCGTGTGCTAAGTTCGATTTTATGCATGCTCAAACAAAAACGCGTATAGTATTATACTATTTCGTTTTTCACACAAGCTCAATCGATTAGAGACACTTATGTGCGTAGATTTCACTTTTGTAGTGGTACTCTCAAGGAGCATTTTAAGTCCAATCTGATAAGAATTAATGAGCTGTTTGACCAGCAAACCCGTGGTAAGTGGGTAAAATGGTCAAAATTCAAGATTTCTAACGGTGAGCTGTATCAGAGACTTAGAGGGCAATATAGATCACGTATAAATGATCTGTAATATGTATATAGAAAGTACAAAAAATTCATATTATTAAAAGCTATGATATTTCAAATCGTAATAAATGTTTTATTCACTTTCAATCATTTTAACTCAGGCTGGCCCCCTTAAGGGGGCACACCATGATTAAAAAAGTCAATTTCGGTCAAGAAAAAAATTTTGCGTTTTATTGATTATTTTAGTAGGAAATCTATCGTACAATAAGCTCCAAAAAGTTTTTTTGATCAATCTCATTTAATTTCGTTTTTATGAAGTAATTAGTGACATGCTCTTTTA
>UELX01004319.1:0-16393 GCA_900480035.1 Eupelmus urozonus
ATATATTTTTTTTAATGGTCAAAAAACTTTAATATTTGAAAATGTCGGTAAAGTATGACTATCCGACCCCTTTAATAGATCTTTATAATTCATTCTAAAGTAAATATAAACTTTTCCTCTATAACTATCAGCATATATAATTTCTGCGTCAGAAAACTTTTTTGTTGAGAAAGCAAAAACGGAAATTAGGTAAATATATTTATAGTATATTGTGCGAAAAAATTAACCACACTGTCAACACTATTAATAAAAGTTTTTGTGGCATTAGAGATGCGTTATTTATGTAAAAACACTTTTTTCCCCCAAACAAAGAATGCAACAGGCGACAAATATCCGGAATTCCCAGCGCATTCCGTCAACTCTCAAAAAATGCAACAAAAATAATCGATCAAAAAACTTTTATCACTCAAATCTATCATCACGCGACATTCCCAGCGCTTTCTTCATACACTCCAAATCAAGAGCCACATTGAACTGTTTTCTCTCCGTCAGTTTAATTGCAGAGAATCTCAAAAAGGATCCGTTACATTAACATCGCGAGCTAAATTCGAGCTCACATGCAAATTGCATAATATTTCATTTCATTTAGCCAAACGCGGCGAAATCTGTTTGTATATCACGCGTCGTTGCAGCCATCATAACGGGAGCCTATAGAATTTTATAACGCTTTTGCAGCCAAGAATTTTTTTTAGCGAAATTTGAATTTTTCCTAGATATCGATCAATTTGCGAGAGAGGATCTTGGGAGATATAGCCGAGGAATTCGGGTTTCTATTATTTTATGTAATAAGTGCAGTTTTCGTCTGGAAAAAATACGATTTCGCGTATAATGAATTGCTCAATCGGGGTGTTATGATGATTTCGTGAAATTTATGAAACGTCTAAAAAATTTCGGGTGATTTGCAATTCATGAATTCCAGGCGTTTTTGGTATGATTGAGGAAGAAGTTAATCGATTTTTAGGATAATTAATGTTTATTTTTGATGAATGGAATCATGGATTTAGATACAAGTATGGTATCAAAGTTATAACTATATTACTAAACTATTATTAATTTAATTAAAAAGCAAAATGTAATAAAAGAAAAACAACTTCTATTTTTATACGTAAAACTTTTGAATTTTATTCATAAGTAGTTTTAATTGAATAAGATACACAAAATTGGTTTAAATTTAAATACGTAATAAGTTTTAGATTTAAACGAAGAAACTTAAATACTCAAAAATTGTGTAATGTTATATGTAATATAGAACATTTTGTTTTTAAAATGATTTTCACAAATTTTGTATATTTTCATTTACTGTAAAATTAAACTTTAATAGACACATTTTAGATAAAATAAATCTATATCAATCAAATTTTGCGTTTTAATTTCACAGAAAATTAGTGTTTATACATTTCAATTTTTACATTTTACATTGATTATCACAAAAAAACATTATTTCGAATTTGTGTAAACTGATTGCTATTCAGTAAACTGTAACTCAACTGATGTTTCTCAAACAGTCATAATCAATTTTATGAAGAAGTGATAAATTATTCACCTGTCACCAGGAATATTTTCAAGTTTATATCACCGACTTTATCAAATTCCATCTTATTCAAAAACACCGCCCTTCAACTCAACAATAAATCAGACCGTTTACATTGCGTATCACATTAAAACGATCGCAAGCAGACGAGCCATACTTATATAAGAATTTCATCTATACATTAAAATAAATTCAAATCACCGTAGCTTTCTCTCTTAAATCTTCAAACTCCCAAATCCCGCTCCAATTAACCTCTCCGCACGCCTAATCCCAATCTATACCTACCCACCTCGCCCCAAAAATCGTCAACTCCACGATCGCAGAAAAAACTACTCCTCCCGCAAAGACAATACCTAACAGTCCCTCAACAAACACAACACACTCGTCCTACTATCCCCCTAGCTATCGCAATCCGGACTATATCCCTCCGCGATGCAAAACTCGGCGTCGCCTCGCGAAAGAGAAAAAAGAAAGGAAATCGAGGAAGACAGCGGCGCGCAGAGCTCGCGTCCGGTCCCGGCGCGCGTTGCGCAAATATACGTGTGTGCGTGCGAGTCGGGGGGGCCGATTTCGTCTTCTCTTTGTGGATTCGCCACCGTGTCCACCACCACCGCCGAAAAATCGGACGACCGGCCGCGCGCAGCCCGCGAGTTTCGAGTATAAAAGCTCGGGCGCACGCTGGTTTCTTCAGTCACATCCTCAGTCTTTGATTTCAGTCTTTAGTCAGTTTTGTGGAAGAGATTTTCTTGGGTGAAGAAAGATGATGGTTAAGGTAAGAGAGCTGGGATAAGGGCGGGAGAACGAGCTGGGTTGGTTAAGTATAAAAGTGGTGCATTTGGGGTTGGGTTAAGAAGGTTTGATTAAGGGTTCGAGAGGTTTGAATTAGAAATTGTTAATCTGAATTTTTTTAAAATTTACTTTGTTGAACAAAATTATTGTTTATGTGCAAAGTCATTTTTTATTTATACAAATATGAAGCCTAAAATTTTCAAATCATTTTTTATGTTTAAAAAAATACGGAACAAATTATAATTATCTTCATTAAAGTTTTTAAAAATTCGAATTTTCGTTCTAATCCTAGAAAAATAACTAACTAGGTCCTAATTATAAAAGCTAACTAAAATCTACAATTATATTTATGATTAGGCAATATAGTTAGACTCCAATTAGATCCTTTTTATTCTGAATCTCGAGAATGTAAATAAATTTCAAATAAGACATCATATTACATAAAAAAAAACTTATTACAATATTCCAAACAATTTCTCTTAAACAACAACTGCTCAAACCATTTACATAACACCCACAAAAATCCCACCTTACAAGAAACTCGTCCAAACAGTAAACAAACTCACGCTCCAGAAAAGAATCCGGTCCTCGCAGAAAGCAACACTCCTCACCTCAAAGCACCCACCCACGCATCATCATGCCCAACTCACTCTCTCTCTCTCTCTAAAAAAAAAATCTTTCAACTCCCACAGGCACTGATCCTGTTCGGTCTGGTGGCAGTAGCCCTGGCTGCTCCCGAGGGCGAGAAGCCCCAGAGCGAGGAAGCACCCACTGCCGAAAAGAGGAGCGACGATCCTAAGAAGGACAAGCGCGGTTTGTTTGATCTTGGATATGGTTACGCCTCGCCCTACACCTACACCAGCTACTCGGCTGTAGCGCCGACTATCTACTCCCACGGCGTGCACACTAATACTGTTATCACCAAGGAGGTGCCGGTCCCAGTGCCCCATCCCGTTGCTGTTCCCGTTGAGAAGCACGTGCCTGTGCCTATTGTTCAGAAGGTAAGTGGAAGGGTTTGGTAAATTTTCGGCTGTTTTTTTGAGTTGGAGGGAAATAGCCTATTGGATTGAAGGTTTTTATGTCGGGGATTGTTTAAGAGGCTGAAATAGCTTTTCGAATTTTAAAGTTCCGGAGAATTGTGTTAAATATAGTTGATATTTTTTATAGTTTGTGTGAGTACAATGTTACTAAAATTCGATATATCTATAAACAGAATAACGCAAATTAAAATTTAATTATTAATCTTTAAAATGGATTTTT
This sequence comes from Eupelmus urozonus, assembly GCA_900480035.1. Classification (NCBI taxonomy): domain Eukaryota; kingdom Metazoa; phylum Arthropoda; class Insecta; order Hymenoptera; family Eupelmidae; genus Eupelmus; species Eupelmus urozonus. Next base: position 3,581 of record UELX01004319.1, read on the forward strand.
TTTTATAATTTATATACAAGGTGATATAAATTTCTTGAATTAATAATTTTATTACTCATCTTTGTAATTGTATTATATTTGCTGGTGATTGAAAAAAAAGAAACCGTATTAAATTCTTTAGTAAAAAAGAGTATTACTCAAAATTTTAGCATACCGCTACGAATAGACGTTCTCACTTGCAATAAGAAAACACATTTTTCAATGCACATACATTTCTCCCATGACTGAAAGAAGCTATTTTTTTCAAAAATCACGCAAGAGCATTTAATCATACCTAAAGATTGTTGCAGTAAGTGTCGTGCATAAAGATGAAAGATAAATTTTTCATAAAGATCGGAGAAAGTATCAACCTTATAACATCCATGCGGTCACGAGTTCAAACAAACACAGTCGCATTTTTATTTACTCTTGAATGAAGTATTATTATATATTAACTTTGTGCGTATTACATTTTCTATAAAATTTATAAATTTAGTACTCATAATTTTTGTGAACTTAAAATATTGCATTAGCTATAATCTGCAAATAACAATGATTCCAAATACTATTTTTAATAAAATATAGTTTTCAAATTATACTTAAGAAAATAGAGTCTTATATAAATGAAAACAAATCTTTCTCAACTAATTTAATTTGCTTATTTTAAAATCTCCAATTAAACTCACTTTTAACTTTGCCATTAAAAATCAACACTCAAATCCACCAAGCATAACCGTCTAACTAAAAACCATAAAAGGCTTTCAATGTAATCCAATCCGCAATTTTAAGCCAGCGATGACAGAACAAACGTAACGAATACAAAGTATTACGACAATGGCAAGTGCTTCATAATATCAAAGCATTTCACTTCGATTAAGTAACTTGGCATTACAGTTCCATGCACAACTATCCCATTAAGAATTTTTCCCAAGCTCGTATACAAAACGAGCGCGCATTATCAGGTAGACAGCATTTGCATACAAGCACAACCAGTCTAGCACAGGGCAGTAGTAATAGCCGCGTACATTGAATAATCGCAGCTATTTGCGATAGAGTCAAAGTCAAAATTTCACTCTAAACTCGTGTGCTGCAATAATTGTAATTGGCTCGAAACTTGTTCTCTCTGCTACAAAGTAACGTAGTACACACATTTTTTTTTCTGTATTGTGAGAAACTAAAACCTAGGCGTAATATGATGATAACAAATTTTTACCTTATACCAATATAGTGGAAAAAATATAATGGAGTAACGCTTTTAATTTCAATTTTACCATCTCTCTCTCTGCAAAATTTGACTTCGCACATATACACAGCCAGACTAATCAACCATCTTTCTATCCACACCAGGTCGCCGTTCCAGTAGACCGTCCCATCGCCGTGCCAGTGCCCAAGCCCTACCCAGTCGAGGTCACCAAGCACGTACCCTACCCAGTCGACCGACCAGTAGCCGTACCCGTCCACGTACCAGTCATCAAGCACGTACCCGCACCCTACCCAGTCAAGGTACCCCAGCCCTACCCTGTTCCAGTGGTCAAGCACGTCGCGGTGCCCTACGCCCAGCCCATCGTCTTCGAGAAGTACAACCACGGCCTGCCAGCTGCCTACAGCACCTGGTAAATGGAAATTAGAAGTGGAGACGATCGTGATTTGGGCAAGGATCGTCTGATACGAGGGGAATAGCGGTGTTGTTGAGGATCAGTTTGATACAGGATGATGAGGGGTGTGATGGATATAGCCGAATTTCTTCAGCGATGCGACGACCATCTGTATTTTGCTGGATATAAAGCAAGGCTCTAAAGAAGATTCGAAGATACCGCTTTTCCGCCTCTGCCGATTTTGTTTATGTTTGCGTTTTTTTTTAATGTTGCTATTAACTACGAAGTGTTCACTTTTCGCTCATCTGCCATTTTTTGTTTTGCAAGATGTTAAAGAAGGCGCTTGTTGAGATCGTTTGTTAAAGTCAATTTAGGCAATCGGTTCAAGCTTGTGCTTGTGCATTTTTGCTCTTGTCAATTCATTTTAGGTTTAAGTTTTCTACCTTTCATGTTTAAAACATTCCCGGCTTTCATCATTTTCATTTAATAAATACTTTTTTATGAAAATTATATTGTTTTTATTCCTTAAAATTCGAATATACATTTTAATAATCCATTATTCCCTTTGCAGTAATATAATTATTAGCTTTGTAACACGGTAGACATTTAAATTTTTATTTAAAAACTTTAAATCTTTTATAATTTTTTTATTTGAATCATCCAATGTTAAAATAATATTGATTTTAAGGATAATATTTGATTAAACTTTTCATGAAATTATTATAACTCTCCATATACTTAAATTTAAAATTTATATTTAAACTTATATTTAAAATTTTACTCAAAAACTTAATCTTTTATATTTAATTTTAGTAATCCAATATTAAAATAATGTTATAGTTTAAACAATAATATTTTATTACACTTTTTTATTAAGTTATCATAACTCTCCTGATACTAGCTTACATTTAAAATTTTAGTTAAAAACTTTCAATGTTTAATTTTTTTTAATTTTAGTAATCCAATGTTAAAATAATATTGATTTAAACGATAATAATTGATTATACTTTTCATGAAGTTATTACAACTCTCCATATATCTTTTAAAATATGATTTATAAGAGAAAGCTGTTCACGCTGTCTAAGTTCTTTGTAATTTTGAAAGGTATAAAGCGTTCACAGTAGAAACTCAAAATTCTATTATTCACTTCTCAGTGAACGAAATCATTTGCATTACGATGACAGCTCATATCTCGTGAAGTGAAACATAAATATATACTTGCACCATTACCGCAGTTTAAAAATAATAATTACCTACATTAATAATAGTTTTTTTATTCTATTCCATTCAAATGGTCGTTATCTTAGCTAATTAGATACGATAAAAACAGTTTCCAAAAGAAATAAAACAAATTTTCAGATATCAAATTCTGTTAGCATAATGCACAGCTACAACTCCCCTTACACGATAAAATTTTTTATTTTTTTGCTCGAATTTAGCTTAACGAAATTTAGTGTTAAAATCAAATATGTACATTTCACTATTCAACTCGCTGTGCTAAAAAATCACCCAAATTGGAACTACCACAAGTCCAGTCCACTCCATTTTAAGGCAAAGTGAAAGGGTCGAGCAGATATCTATACAGAATATTATTTTAAGAATAGCATTTCTGAAAATCGGACAACGTCAGCTTCTAGTAAAACATTTGATCTTTAGAAAACAATTTTTTGCTACTGATCTAAATGATATTTACAATGTTTCGTTTACATATCTGCATGACCCTTTCACATCTCCTTAACATACGATTCCTCTTAACCCGACGTCCCGAAAAAAGCTCAAAACCCAAAGAAATCACCCCAAGAATCGTCACCTCGAATCACACCTCGAGCGCGACCACTTTTCCAGCTCTCGACTTCAAAGGCGCCACTCGATATCGGCGCGAAAAAGAGCGTCCATAAATCGATTATCGCGAGATTGCGCTTTACGCCCGCGCCGACGCGTGAAATAGCCGAGCCGGCTCGTATATACAAGCACGAGCCGAAGGGCGGCTGCGAAACCGGATCGCTGCAGCCGTAGCACGCGCCGGAGAGCTGTACTTTTCGCAATCGTGTGTGTGAGTATATATTTTGTATATACGCGGGCAGGAATTGCCGGAGGTGCGAAGCTATTGGGATGTGGCTGAGGGAGGAGTGAATGATGGTTTGCGGGGTGATTAAGCTGTGATGATGATATTTGGGGCTGCTAAGCTTTTTTTGATTAACGCTGATGTGTTTCGTTTATTTTGAGGAAATGAAGATGTGGGGGATGGAATTCGGAGAGAACAAAAAATTAAAGAGAATTTTAATGTACTTGTAAAAATAAGCTACGTGTAAAACTATAAACTAGGGTTGCTTATTCCGCAGATATTAGCCACAAACTTTGTTTACATATTGCAAAGGCGGAAATTATTATAAAATAATATAGTTTTGATCAAACATTCACACTAAAAAAAAAATCAACCCGTGATAATAATATATTGCAACAAAGGAGCAATAAATATCAGAGATAATGCCATATCCGACAGGTCCGGTAGCCATTATGAAATTCAGCACATCGATAGCCAAACTCGATACCTTCGGTATCCCGCGGCTCTCTGTCCTCTATGTAATGCATGTATATACGCACTCAGCTTATGCGAAAACTGACGTTTGGATATACAATAGCTTATACGGCTGTAGGCGAATGTATTCGCGTAACTTAAACTGCAGCTGCAAAACACGTCCCATCTGGTCAACGTTCCCAGACAAAAGATATTTAGTTCGTGTATGAAAATGTTAAAATAATGGAAGCTGCGTTTGAATTGGGCGGTCATATTTTTTATTGTATACCTGTGACGTGAAAAGTGTGGGCTTTGTGCAAAAAATGATACGTTTGTTAAAATTGTCTAAAGATAATATTATTCATATGTAAATGCTATCTTTTATCAAATCAATGGTTGCAGTTATCGAAATATACCTAATTGAAAATTGATGAAAAATTCTAATTTTTTTCAAATATTAAATGATAATACGGAGTTTCACTTATGCATTTTAAACATACATGTAAAAAGAATTTCATATAACATTTCAAATAAAATTTCTGTCATTTTCCGTTGTACACACAAATAGTACAAACCTTAGCTAAGAACCATATATCTACAGGTTATAGATATAATATAAATAAATAATTAATTCTAAAAAAATAAATTCTCAAAAACATTCCCTCATAACTCTTCCCAACCTTAAACAACGACACCTACATTAAAACCACCAACCGCGACACTCCCGACATCCAGTCTCCCCCATTCACGACACCTCCAGCTCCTAAACACACTCACCCACACCAAAAGCCAAAGCGCCGCTGCAGAAACATCCAATTAAACAATCCCGCGCGCTAAATATTTCGCAAGAGGTCAAACCTGCGCGCTCCTCGGCGCTCCCCTATATCTCCGCAAATCGATCGAAATTCACCTGCGAGAGAGCAGCTCCAGGGAGCGTGGGAGTAAATCGCGCGCGCTCGATCATGGGAATGATACGTATATATACTACCAGCGATGGCGATTGTGCACATATGTGTGCGAGCTCGTTCAGCCATAGAGACTCTGGATTCGCGCCTGTATATACCCACGCTCCGATCTCTCCGCGATCTTTCGCGAAATCACTTTTTTTTTTCTTAGCTAAAGCCTGAGTAAATCGTATTAGGAGTATGTGTGTGTGTCTCGCGCGTTGCAATTAAAATTTATGCTATCTGGTTGCGGCGATAGACATAAATCGCGTGCTGAAGTTACACGGGGAGGAGATAAGCCGATAGCGCTTACCTGGATAGATTTTGCGGATTACAAAATGGTTAGGCGCTGGAGAATGAGTATGACTTAACGTGTTACTTTAAGAGATATTGGATCGGGATTGTTACTTGGCTAAGCGTGTGTAAGAACTATGTGTTTACATAATATATATATCAGTAATGTACATAAAAATTGATCAACTTGAAACGTTTTATTATAAAAAACAAACAGTTATGTACAATAATTATCGAAAAATATATAGGCAACAATCACAACAATGTATAAAATCGAACAAAAGAAAACTCAACGTGTACATGGAAATATTATCGCGCGGCTCTGAAGCAACAATGTAAACAACTTTATGGCAGACTTCAGTTGCTCGCAAGCATTTTATTTTTATATATACCCGGCGATCTTTCTGCGCGAGCGATAGTCTCGATCGAAAACCGCGCGAAAAACTTTCTTCGTCTCTAACGCGCCGAGACAAAGAAAATTTTTATCAAGCCGCGCGCGAACAATGAAATTACATCAAACAAACGGCACGACAAAAAGCCTCTTTCTAAGAGAGCCGAGCTAAAGTAGCTCTCTCATCTGCACAATTTCAAATTTTTTGCTCTTCGCTGCTGGAATACCAAAGAAATCTTGACACGATATACCGCTATATAACGACGTTAAAGGAAGAACGTCGATATTAATTTCGGCAGGGAAGAAAAGTGAAATCTTGCATTTTTTCAGATCTCTCAGTGCTCGGCGTTGGCGTAGTCTGGTTGAGATGGCCTGAAGTAGCCGTAGTGCTGGCTCGGCGCGACTTGCTGACTTTCGGCTTTTTCGCTTTCTTCGTTCTCTGTGCCTTCTTGTTTAGCGTCGAAGTCGGATGTTCGGGCGAAGAGAGCCGAGTGTGGGTCGTGCGAGTCGTGATGCTGGAATTTAAGAAATGTTTTAATGTATAATTACTTTGCGTTATTTTGATGGGTTGGGTTTATTATAGGATGAGTTGTAAGAAATGTATTAAGATTTAGCATTATTTTTACGGGATTGAGTTTTAATATATATGTAATAGTAGTAGGGATAATGTTTATTGAAATTTTATTAGTTCGATCAATCAATATTTTTTATTAAATATGAATATTACGATTTTACATTCAATGTTTAAAAAAACTCAGTTAAGATTGAAATTTGTTACTCCCATAGTAAGTACTGTAATCCGACAATTTACAATACAGCAAATATAAGAAATCCTTTGAATTAATGGATTTAATAATTTTTTGTTTTATAGAAATTGCTTGAACCTATTACCTAGATTTACACCTTTTGACTAGTATGCGCAGTGAAATGCTTTTATTAGCAATTATTATTTAAGTTCGATATTTATTAACCACTTTCAAGGTAGCTAAATGATAATAAATTAGTATACTATAAAGTGTCGATTAAAATGTCAATAAGTAAATTTTAATTTAAACATTTTAATACTATTTAATTTTAGCTGACTATTAAAGTGTTAAAAATGGTAGTGTTAAAAATAATAAATATATTATAGAATGCATCTATTTCCATAATTAACTTATTAAAAATCGTTAATTGTTTGCAAATAGTACATACTTGGTAATTATGAACCACATACCGCTTGTCATGTTAAAGATTTTTGTTTATTCATTAGTTTTAAATAATTTAAAAAATATTCGTACTTCCTGTGGAAATGAAAACGAAGGAAAGTGGCCCCATAAGTGTTGATGCTGTAAATTTATAAAAATTATAATCACATATATTAAAAACAATAATTCATAAAAACTACATATTTCCACGTTGGCCAAGAGTAAATACTGGAAAGATCGTTGACACCTGATTAAGTCCTATTCTATATTTTTAATATTGTTATAGTGTAATACTATAATAATATTTTACAGTTCTTTATTTCGATCCACGTTAAACTTATCCCTTTATCATCATCACGAAGTATTGTAATTTGCAAACAATTTTTCATCTACAAAGATAATAAAAAATCTCAATGTATATTTTTATGAATCTCCCGCATAAGTATGTACCTACAATGTGAGCTAAACCTTAAATAAAACATAAACGCGAGCCAAAAATGCAATTACCGGCAAAAAAAAACTCACCTCCTAACTAAATAACCCTTCCAGATTCCTAAAATTTCTCCTCCAAACTAATTAACTCCCAGTCCCCTCTCTCTTCCCGCTCATTAACCAACTCTTCCCTATACTTGCGCAAAACTCTCTCGTCCTCGCCTTATCCGCAACGACCAAACCTCACTCCGGAAGCTCGCCGAACACCGGCCTTACCGGTCACTCTCTGCACCTACTAAACCAGCCGCTCGCTGCCGGCATAACTTCCCCAAGATTACCCAAGCCCGAAACTCACCGCTCCATGATCGTCGTGGCCGTGATGGGCCGGATAGGGCAGCGGGTGGGGCACGGAGTAGTAGACGGGCCTGTCGATTGCCACGGGCTGCGGCACGGGAACCGGATGGGGCAGCGGCACTGCCTTGGAGACGTAGAGCGGCACCTGCTGGTGGAGCTCGACGGGGACCGGCTTCTCAACCTCGACCGGCACGTGATGCGGCACTTTCACTATCTGGGGTACGGGCACGGGGACCGGATGGTGCACCGGCACTGGCACCGGGATGTGCTGCGGGATCTGCGAATAATAATTTATTCTAAGTATAAGATATGTCAGATGTAAGGGAGAGGAGGATGGAATGCTGAGGTGAGGTAATTGGAGTTTGTAAAATAGATGATTTTGTACAATTAGGAGGAGGTATTGTGAGGAAATAGGAGCTGGTACTGAGAAATTAGTGGGATCGTTCATTCTCACGGGCGTGTTTTTCTTTTTGTAACATTTCTAATGCGCTGGAATGTCGTTAAAAGTAATTGTTAAACTATTCAAAGCAAAGTGTGAAAGTTGCTTTACAAGTATAATAGTAATGTAGTAGGTAGCTATTGAATGGGTAGAAAGGTAGGTTGAATATAAATTAACAAGGGATATTGCAAACATTTATTTGTTACAAAATAAGGTTTGTAAACTAGAAGATTATAATTCAATGTTAAATTTCAGTTACTAGTTTAATTGAAATTTATTACACACCCAATTAATATATGTTTATTGATGCGAAAATTACCGATAATAATAAACTTAGCAGTACAAATAGAATATCATTATTCTTTTAAAAAACTTTCTAATTGTCTAACACTCTATTTCAATTAAAAATTTCGAGTACCAAGAATTCAAACATCCCAAAACAAACACTCCAAATTTCAATCCACCATAAAAGTCCCAAAATTGCCCTCCACCCAACTTCAAACAAACCGTAATGTCATCAGACCAGCCAATCCCACTCCGCAAATTAAAATCCCCGCAATCCGGCATCGCGCGGCCACAAAAAAGCCGCCGTAACAGCGCTGCGGTTAAATCAATTAAGCGTGGCAGAGAAAAAAAAATTGACCGCACACGAAAAAAAAGGATCATCAGATCCAGAGGCAGGCACACTGACCTTAACAGGATACGGCACTGGGACCTTGACGGCTACAGTCTTGGTGATCCTGATGATTTTGGTGGGCACCTCGTTCAGCTGGACCGATTGCGATATCAGCTTGGGACGGATGGGGTAGAGAGGCGCGTCGCCGTAGGAAAATTGGTGGTGCGAGGCCTGAGATGAGCCGGCTATGGCCAGAGTCAGTAGTAGCTGCAAAGACGAGGTATGCTTCAGGGGATTGTTTTTATATGTTAAATCGGTGATGATCCGGAAAATCGAGATTTTATGCGGTTTCTTTTTTATTGAATTATTTCAATGTTTGTATGATGTGTTGTGTTAGAAATTAAATTTGGTAGTATCAGGAAAATAATTAACGATTCTTAACTAATTTCTATGAGATAATTATTTAAATCGAACCATAAAGTAAGCCAAATTAAATAAATAATAACACGTTTAATTCGACGTTGGAATAAAAAATTAAAAGATCTTTAAATTCACTACATTTGCTATATTTTTTCATCACTGGATTCGACATCGTCAACAATGACGACTCACTAAATCACTGTCATTCCATAAACCAACATCGACTCCCTACCGATCCCACGCCACTACTCATCCTCAACCCATCAATCCAACAATCACTTTCACGCTAAAAAAAAACCGATCCCCCCACATTACTCCATCAGATCCTTACTATTCGTAACATCTTCGCGCGGTCAAGAAAACACACAGGCTCGCTTGAAAATCCGTAGCTCGCAGAGGAAACGAAACTGGAAACAGCGGCGCGCTCGGCTCGGCTTTTATATACTTTGGACCTTCACCGTCTCGTCGGCTCCGTCCGTCGACGAAAGAAAGCCGCCTCTAAGAGAGCGCTTACTTACTTACTTCCGACTTGCGCCGCGCGCGCCTTCACCGATCGCCTCGCCGGATCGATATGTACCGCCGCCTTTTTTCTCTCTCCCTCACGAGGTTCGTTGAACCGTGTGAATATACGTGAGCGCGGAGCCGCATCGGTTTCTTGGATGCTGATATATGGATGTCAAAGTGTTGGGTCGAGTGTGAAAAGCCGGACGGGGGATGGGTTGGGGATATTTTTATGGATGGTTGGAAGTAGGTGCGGAAAGGTTGTGTTTGCGTTTATGAGGCGATAAAAATGCTGTTAAATCGGTGCACTGCTTGGCAAGTGAGTAGGTGGGTATGGAGATTGTTGGTAGGATAAACGATCGTTTTGATAGTGCAAAAAGTTTGCGGAAACCGGTAAAGGAGCTGCCTGAAAATCTGGCGGTGGCCAGTTTCGTTTGGCTATCCGCGCTTTTCTTGTCAATACTAGTTTCGACGATACATAAAAATCGGCAGGAAAACTCATCGTTAACTGCGCATAGAGAACAATAATTACCGTAACACTTAATAAAACTTTAAACACCAAACTCCTTTCCCGATAACAAATCAGTAAAAGCTTTATTGTACCTGAAGTCAATTTCCAATCGCTTAAACTCGCCTGCAAAAAATCCCGCACCCTAAAAAAGCCCCTTTTCATTTCGTTCTCAACTAGCAGCAATTCAGCTCTCCTATACGCAGAAAGTAAAATCCCGCATCATCGATTCACGATAATTAGTCAAGCGGACAATCGCAGGAAACTCGAGCAAAGTCATTCCGAGCGCGCGCAGCGATCTCTTCATCTGAGGCACAAGTGAACGTAGAGAAAAGCCGGCCTGTCAGGCGAGCTCGAGGCGCGGCGAACAATAGATATATAAGCTCTCGGACACAAAGTGGAGCGGCGAAAAAATCGGCTGCTACTTCCGTGTATTGTCGATGTTTCCTGGCGGCTAGAAAAGTTTGGCGAAAGGACGCCGGATTCGGAGTGGTGAAAGGATCGGGGAGGTTTTAGAGAGGAACGAAAGGATCGCACGCGTGCGGAGAGAATTGGAGTGGATTTTTTTCGTTTTGGGTTTCAGAGGAAAACGCGCACCGGAATATGAAAAAAGAAGGTGAATGGGATTGGAGCTAATAAGCTGAGTTACTGCCGGGGGAGGGAGAGGGGATCTATTGTCATCCTGTGTATTTTTCAAATTTTTGTGGAGATAAAAAGTTTCATAATTGCGATTTTGAGTGGAAAAAAATTTTAATTCAGGTGTAGCCTCAAGACAAAATTAGTAGAACTGATAGAAACTAATATTTATTAATTGTATCTTCAGTACGAATTCAAGTCTGCCTTTCATATTTCTATCTTATAAAAGATAATGGTGAGTAAATCACAACAATTAATTTGAAATGAAAGTAGAATTTGAAAATATTGATTTCTTTTGAAAAATCTTATAATGGACTACACTTTAAGCTTTTAAATTAATTACAGAGAAACTTTCAAAGTTGAGCGCATAAAATTTGTGTGCAAATCCAATCCATCAAACCATTAAATAAACGAAGTCGTTAAATAAATTTAGTAGCAAAATATACTTTACATAGATTGCAACCGCAAACAAAACAAATTCGCATAACTTTCTCATTTAGAAAATACATGCTTCAAAAAATAATTTAACAAACGAGTAATAATAGTTCTCACAACATAAACAGAGGTAATATAATAATAAAAATTCGAAAACGCCACGTGAAAGTGTGCGATTGAATAATTAACTCAACGCTTCCAAACAAGTAAATTTACAAATTCTACAACACACACACGCAGTTCTTAGGTAATTTGACGGAAAACAGCGGGAGCAAAACGGGAACACAAAGTACACTTCCTCCTCGCTAGAAAGTCATGACAAATGTAATTCGTCGATCGTGGATCGAGGGAAAAAAAGCTCTTCTCGTTACAGAGTTTCCCGTAATGACGCGAGTACGCCTCCAAATTTTTTCTCCGCCATAGGCCTCATTATCGTTCAAATTACTTTCCGACTGCGTCCTTTAATTTTACTTTCTATGGCGAGGCCCAGCGCTTCGAATTTTTCAAATGCAAGCTTATATCTCGCTGAGCCTTTGGTTATGTAAGCTGCAAGGTGTAATTTTGATGTTAGCGTAAATAACGAAATTCGATTTTTTTTATTGAGGTAAGTGTTGATAGTGTATGGATTAGGCCCAGTGTAAGAAGAAAGAAATAGTAACTTTCTCATTTTTTTTATCCAGAAGTCAAATATTGATAGGTATGCGTTAAGGCACGCGTGTATGGACAACTTAAATAGCTACTTTTTTTATTTTTATTTGCTTGACCGATGATAATATTATGAAATGTCTTTCTCAGTAAGTAGTGGATTAGATAATAAAGTTGTCAGTAAAATTGAAAATAATTAGTCAGTGATAAAAAGTAAAAAGTATACACTGTCTAAAAATATAGCGCTTAAATTAAATATTTGCAACTATTTAAATTTGCATTAAAAATTAAAATCAATGAGGAATCACTCTGTCATAATTGAATGTTAAAATAAAATTCAAAACAGTTGTGGCAAGATGTTAACTTAACAGTTACATCAATTTGTCTTTTTATTATAAAAATTCTTGAAAAAAGGACATAGAGAAATTATAAAACTCGACAAAATGATTAAAAACATTTGCCGTGATTAACACAGTTTTCTTTATTTTTTTCCAGTTATTTATATAAAAATAAATCATTACTATAAGTAAAGATATAAAATAAAATTATAAAACATGCTTGGTAACAAAACTATTACAAATTATTCTTAAAATGACATGCGACTATTTTAAATTTGTAAACAAAATAAAAATTCAAGGTTGTGTCATAAGTTTAAATTCAATTCCAGATTAAGGAATGAGATCCAGACGGGGTCCACTGCATTCACGATCAGCGATCGGAAGGTGCAATTATAAAAACCGGTTCGCGACAAAAGAAGTGGAGTCATCGTTCGACAACTACACCAGTTTCGATTCTTCACTTTCACTGGTCAGAGGGAAGATTAGTTAAGTGTTGGCCGGTAAAGCACCAATCAAGAATGTAAGGACTTAATCGTGTAGTTCACTATTATAAAAAAATTTAAGTTAAAATTTTAACATTC
>UELX01004320.1:0-18416 GCA_900480035.1 Eupelmus urozonus
GTATAGAATTGTTCGATTTTTCAATATGTAAAGAATTTAATACGTTTTTAGGCATAACCTATAAGGAAGTAACTTAGGTTTTCACCATGGCAAAAAATGAAATACCTGAAAATCATGCATTTTGATGTAGAATACAAGTTCCTAGCACAAAATAAAGTCAATTCAAGTGTTTTTCGAAATGTATGTATAGATGTGAGTGTGTGTGTGTTATCAAGTTTATAAAATTTCTCAAAATCTACTCGACAAACTTGCGCACTTGAAATTTTAAATGGTTTTTTGTCTTGCTAATCTCAGGTGACAGTTTTAATTTCAGACCTAAATAATTACTACAAGGTCATAAAACACTTGATTCAATTTTTTGAAAAATCGATTTTTAAGCAAAACTTTGATAAATGTTTACTTTTTTAAAAAACGTACAATATAAAAGTTGTAGTATTTTAAAAAATACATCTTTCATTTTTAACAATCTATAATTTCAATATTAACCTTCATATTAATTTGAATATAATGCATATATAAATAAAAATATCGACTTTTGAAATAGTTTAACGTATTTATCATGAATGTTAAAAAAAAATAAAATTATTAAATAATAGAATTAAGATAAATAATTATAATAAGCTTTTATTATATAACAATTATTTTTTTAAAGATTTGAATAAATTTTAATGTATTGAACACCAAGTACAGAAAATATATAGTTTATTTTGAATGTTTATAAATATACTTATTTTATCTAAATTTAAATAAAAATCAATCCTAGGATGAATTGAATTAAAAATCATCAAGCGATGAATAATCATTTTTTACAAAAGATTTTAAACTTTATTTTAAAAACTTTATTTTAAATTTTATTTTTATATAAAATGAAAACATACAGCTAAGTCAAGAATAACTTTATTTTCGAAAACACAAAATTCTGATCAACAGATTACATGCATAGGTATATAAGAACTTTTTTAAACAGCTTTGGCTTCCGAAAATTCGATTTTCTACTCACTAATAAAAACATACAGTTCCCTCATCAATTCAGGATGAGACACAAACAAATTCAAAAATTCTGCGCGACGCACTACCTCTTTGTTATTTTCCTTTATGAACTGAAATGCCTTTCGTTTTAAATCTGCAATAATTGAACTGCCATAATATTTCGCGCAAATTTTCAGAGTATCCGTTATAGTATCAACCCTGAAAGTCTGTTCCAAGTATTCTACATAACTGCCATCGGCTATCATTTTATCTTCATTTTTCTCAATGAAGGTCATTGCGCTCTTTTTTAGGTCAATCAAATTATAGAAACTTGCCATATCAAAAATACTAAGAACATTTTCGTAATTCATGTTGAAAAGTAAAAATTCTTCACACTTTATCTGCAAATTTTCGATTTGGTATTTGTGAGCGGCTTTGAACAGCTGCTGAGCAAACTGAGATATGCATTTTGTTTTGCCGGTGTAGATGTAACAAAGTAATTCTTCTATCACGTCAGCACTGAAGTCGGAGATGGTTACTACTCCATTTTGATTTTCTAACATTTTGTGGGAAAACATTGCTTTGAATACAGAGCTTTTTGACGACAGAATTTCTTTGTGCACTGCAAAACTTTTGTCATCGACGACTAATGCTACGTCACTGTAGTGACCACTTTTCCACAATAACTGCCCGATGTCTTTGTCAATGTCAACATTAAGGTTATACCTTACCGGACTAAATCTACGTATAGCGCAACAAAAATGACTTATATATCGATCATTTTTTTGTTGATCTTTCAAACCTTTGTTATGAATCAATACGCTCTTGCAAAATAACCGATCAGTAAAAGATAATTGGCTCGAAGTTCTCTTTTCCTTTTGTGAAAATAAAACAACGTGTCTTGAACTGCATCCATCGAATACCAAAGCTCGAAAAACTATTTCATAGTAGTAATCTTCGGTTACCTCGTGAAGATTATTTTCAAAAGTCAAATGGACACTACATTTGGTACACGAAGAACAATTTGGTAACGGAGCAGTATAATAAGGATCAGAACGATAATTATTATAACTGACTCGCAATGATAAGCTTTCATTAGGCTCTTCAGACAAAGATACTTTTTTAATAATATCAAAGTCATCAATGGTACTGATATAGCGTAGATTTGATTCATAATTTTGAAAAACGTTAAAATCTGTTGACTCTTTGTTCTCAGATGAGCAACATTTATTCATTTTGTGAAGAGTAATTTTAAACGTTATTGCTTATACACAAGAACCTTTTCTACGACTTACAACGGTTATAAGTTTAAATCTAATATTTGCAGACTGATTCTTACGTAGGTATACTTGTATTTTTTTTTCTTTTATGGTTATGTCGAGCTATATGCGCATGGGTTGTTCAACATTTACCCGAAGATATACTTGTAAGGACCATGACAGCAATAAAGGCACAGACCACAAAGCACAAGAATAACATTGGTTACTATATCTATATATATCAAAACGTAAGGAACAGGAGATTGTGTTTTGTTATATATAAATATAGTAACCAATTTATTCTTGTGCTTTGTGGTCTGTGCTTCTGTAGCTGTCATGGCTTATACTTACATATTGAATCACACAATACAATAAAATATTTTAAATGTTAAGTTTTCAAATTTTTTTTTACTTTTAACAATTATAAAATTGTTATATAAATATTCTCTTAAACTATATAATCATAGCATCGTAATTTTCTTTAATACTTAAATATTAAATATAACATCAATTGAAAATGTGTACTATTTATTTTATTCCGCTTGTTAGACCATTTTTATTAACCAATAACCTTTTTATATTAGTTATTAACATTTTATTAACCATTTTATTATTTTTATATTAACCTTTAACTATTCAAGTACCTTAAACCAGTTATTTCTCTTGCGCACGTTTGTGCACACATTCGGTATCATATATAGCTACAATCTGAGTAGGACGAGGTTAGAGTATTCGTGGCTCTTTGATCCATCTCATTCGCGAAAACGCATGTACGCAGCTTTTTCGCAGACGAGATGAATGCACTCTTTACATCATGCGAATGACATCTGCTTATATTTTTGTTAATAAAACAAACGCTATGCATTGTCGGCATAGTGTTATTTTTATTTTTCCTTGGAAATTGAACTCGAATTTTGAACCATTTGAATATTGAACCATTCGCAGTTTAAGTAAAGCATTACAGTACTATGTAAGAAGTAATGTCTACCAATATCTTATTTGGAAAATCGAAAGTTTTCAGATTACAGATAGAGCCAAATAGTTGTGCAGTAACTACGTACTCTGTAAATTTAAATCAGTAAAATTCACTGGTAAGTTATGAATATTCACTACTTTTCAGCGAAAAGGCTGCAACTATGTTGATTAGTTTATATTAAATTCTCTGAAATCTATTATTACAAAAGTGATACGATGCTTATAATTTTAGTTAACCATTTGTAATCACGCTCAATTAAGGGTTGTTGACTCATTTACAAGAAAATATATAGATAATTTATTTCTGCAATAATAAGTTTTTTTTATCAAGAACAGAATTAAAAATTATATTCTGGGTTGCAATTCGAAATATTTTTCTAAAATAATAGCAACTTGCAGAACCTTTTTAAATTATCTATCATATATCACATATTTTAATTTTATCAAATTATCATTATGAAAATAAAATAAATTTTCCAATATTTTGCACTTTATTATAAATTGTTACGTTTTACAAAGCAAATAAGTTATTGAAAGAAACCTTGTTATTTATTTATTTAACGCGTTGACAACATTATAGTATCAAGTAATCGGAAATGTCATTTTATGTAATTGAATAACTAAAACTACACAATTCAGTGTGAGCTCTTCTCTATACTGCTATTCACATTTTGCAATTCATAGAATTAATAATAGAATAGCAGCTTGATATTCTTCATGGCTTGATAATGTATGAACCACATAGATGCTTTCAGCGAGTGAACTATTAAAAGACTCCATAAAAGTTTATAGTCGCAGTTAAAAGACAACTTTTACTGGGTGCAGTAATTCAACAATAAACTCTTGCTTTTTCCTAGAGCTTTTATGTAATTTTACGCACATGCTCGGTAGTAATAATTAATGGCACGTAAAAATAGCTTTAGGAGTTTTTTAACGTCAATGTTCTTTCCTGAAAATCAGAGGAAGCTTTTGGAACTCGATTAGATATTTTTGTTATCGAAATAGCTATAAATTTTCGAAAATAGGGTGCTTTGACATTTTTTGTAAGATTTTAGAAAGTAAAATACGGTAGTATTAAATTAAAAATATTTCTGATAATAATCGGAAATTTTAGTAATGAACTTTTTCTGGATAAATGTCCATATTTGCGGAATTATATCGTATATCGCATTTAATGTCTTAATTATTCATAGAAATCCCGTAAATCAAGTAAATTAGTTCAATTAGTACATTTTAGTTTTCTTTAAATATGCTTCAAAAGTATATGAAAACTCATGAAACTGTATTTAATATAGATCTTATTTCAAAACAACTTTCATCTACTTTCCTTTTACAATAATTTATTAAATCAATGAATATGTATAAGTTCTATCTGGATCGATATAATTAAATTAATCTATGTTTACTTCCGGATAGAATAAGCAACAGATCTAGCTAATTGTCAAACAATGCTATCAGTACTTATAATTTTAACAGTCTCAATTGAATAGATTTATTTAAGTTTAATTCATTCATTAAATTCATATTTTACAATTCTTTTTTAATGTTATTTTAAGTAATCTGTAAAAATATTTTTATACGAGTAAAGAATTAAAGTAAAGTATTTAAGCAATAAAATGCTTAATAATTTTGTATGCGATATAACCTCCAAATTCAAATATTACAATCGAAACCTCAAAAACCTACTACTATCCATCTTCCTACTCTAAACCCAACAGTACCCAAACCCATAACTTTCATTGAGCGAAAGCGCTTCAACATACGTCCCAGATCCAACCCACCCCTTCCCCACACATCATTCCTAACCGCTCAGAAAAATGCAGCCTCCAAGTCCATTCAACACACCAGCATTTTTCCACAATCTCGCCTCCCAACTCCAAATATAGCTCGCATAGCCGTATTACTCGACTTTCGACAAGTGCCGTTCCCAGCACACCAGCTAGAAAGCAAAACGCGCAAAAAGCGACGACGAGCCGCCGTAAAAAAAAAGCTCCGATTGTTAACCTCGTCTTTTTCGCAGGCTTGCCGCAGAAAAAGAAAGATTGACAAAGTCCGTGCGCCGGCTTCAATTCAATTCTAATTACCCGAGCCGCTTCTCCGCGCGGGTAATTGTCGCGATCCCGGCCCAGATTATCGAAAACGAGCGCGGCCCTGGCTTAATTGCGCGACTCGCGCGGCTTGATCGTGCGAATGCCTGGCGATGAGAAAACGGGTATTATGCGAGAGTATAAGTATGAGTTGGAGAGAGAGGGGAAAATTGAGATGGGGAGTTGGGGTTTTTTTTGAGATGGTGTATGGTGCGCCGATGCAGTAAATCGGATTGTTGGGAGGTTATGGGTTTTAGTTGGTTTGAGAGAATTAGCGTTTTGTTTGATGATGTTTTTTGTTGGTTTGTTATGATTTTATGTGCGTTTATTGTGCAGAATATTTTACGGGATGGATTTCTTCGGGTAGAATAGGTTCGCCTTGACTAACGTAATTAAAATAATGATATTCAAATATTCACCGTTAATTTCATGATTATGCAGATTTGATGAGAAAGTAATTCATTCCTCCTTAACGTAATTTATACGGAATAATACATTTTTTGGCTAATTAAAATTTTGATGAAAATCGTAACTAGGTATTATTAAATTTTTGTCAAATTAGGAATAGCATAAAGTGCACTGCTGAGGAATAATTTAAAAATAGGAATGGGGTGTGTTAAAATGTAGTACGCAATTGATTATATTAAATTTATTTTAAATAATAATAAATAATACAATGAAGAAACATCATTTAATTTTGCAATAAATAAAAATGGTTCAATAAATAATAAAATATATAATAATTTATATTTTTTCATATTCTAATCTCTACCATACATACATAAATAGATAATGATACAAGAATTATACTTGTATCCATGCGCAAAAGTGTAATGTCGCAATAAACTCATAATAAGTTAAAACTTATATCATTTATGTTTAAAAGTCAATATATAAATAAATCGAAACGATTAAAGTATAATGTTTGGAAATAAAACAAAATTTTGTTTCCATATCTGGCCGAGACTTTTTGAATTAGCATTCGTAAATCTTATATTTGGCGTACAATAATCATAAGAAGAAGTTGTATATTATTTTTTAATAAAATATTAATTATTCATTTATACATATACATTTGTACTTGGGTGATTAATTAATATAGTTAATTAAGTATACAAAATATTTGTATAGCTAAGCTATTTCGCAAATCTAAATATAAATTATAGATTCTTTTGGCATAACAACACTGATCTTGTCAGGATTGATCGCGTCTCTCGCTTAAAACTAATAGCCTGACCTTCGGCAAATTTGAGAAAGTTTACGATATATTTCTTACATTCATCAGATTAGCTATTGACTCATAGTTAATCGATGGTATATTTGTCAACAGATTTTGAGTTTACTCTGTTGATTTATTATTTCTAATACAAACAAACCTCATTAACTTCTTCAAAATATCAGAGTTCACATTCTTGACTTTCACCGAGTTATTCTTATTGTCCGTCTTATGAGATTTAAACATAGCTGAAATAGCTTGACTTCTGACGAACAGAATTTCCTTACGAGTCTGGAACCTCCTCTCATCACTGGTCACAACCTCGTTGGGTTCAAGATGCCCCAGAAGCCGACGGAGATTCTTACAACTTCCGGTTCCACTTTGAATCTGATTCTTTCCAGTCTCCTGACCTACATTTCTACAGCACTCGCTGATACCAGCAGTGACTCTGCAGACAATCGTCAGCTGGTCACCTCTAAGCAACTTGTTCCTCCTGTCCATCAAGTGATCCCTCTCGATAAAACTTCTAGCACCCCACGATTCATTCGACTTGGTTGGTTCGAACGTTTTCGTACCATACCTATACCACGTCTTCCTTGGCCTACCATCACGTTTTACAATGGAGAACTGATAATCAGCCTTGACCTTGGATCCACCCGACTGCACCAGACACAGGAACAACGACACCCATTCCTGATCCTCTGCACACTGACCACGTGGATACAGCTGCAGCTTCCATCTTAGATTAGAACTGCCATTGCCTGGGAACACCGGCGACTCAAGACACTCTTCACTATAGCTACTGAAGTTATTGATCCGCCAGGTGAAACTGACGCTCGATGCACCGGGACAGGCCAGACTGGGCTCTTCGCTCGTCAGGGCGCGCAGCACTGAACTCTTAAAGAGCGGCATTTGAGCTTCGCCAGCGAAAGTGGCACGCGATAATTGTGGAGACTCTAGCACTTTGTTGCCGCCGAGGGAAACTAAGTCTAGGTCTGTCTCTGGAGGAGCTTGCGCTCGATTAGCTGGCATGGAATACGTTAGCAGCGGTTAGGGAATTCCCCTGTATTATTCAAACGTTTTACAGCGGTTCGCAGGCTTGAATTGCAAGAACAATGGTAACGACAAGCACTTTTATATTGGTTAGAATTGTTGGTCTTTGTCTGTCGGTCACTAGTTGTGAAGATGAAATTAGTTCAAGTACTTTTTAAAGCAAGGGCGGACATTATGATAGACAAAGTGAAAGACTTCTTGTTATAGATGATTCCCCAATTTCCTTGTATTAACAGTTTTTATAAATACATTTTATCCACGGTTTAGTAACAATTTATTATCTGTCTACTTCAGTAACTGCTTCTATGCTAGCAATTTCCTTCTCTAAGTATGCTGTTCCAAAATCAAACTTTCCTAAATTTGATCCAATTTAGAAGGTTTCCAATTCGCAGCCCCCTTGACTTTTCTTGTAGCAGTGTTCACTTTAATGTCCCTTTGTTTCACAGATACTGACTCACTCGAATATTCGCTCCCGCAACGTTTGCAAATCACAAGACACCTTTATCAAACCAACTATCTATACACTAAATACAGTAACGATCCTCACAGCTCGCCAGTCAACATCGATCTGATCTGGCCAGATCCAGACGATCCTCTTAAATACACAAATGTAGCTGCGCAGAGTCAGGTGGGTTTTTCGGCTTCAGAAGCCAACTAGCTAAGATGCGGGTTATACCATAGTTCGTAGAAGCCGCATCGTCTTGAACGCACTGACTGGACTATAGTAAACTTCAAGACGGCAAAATCTATACTAACAGAGATTCCCCGTGTATATCAGCGCGCTTGGTATTCCCCTCCAACCGATCGGCCGATCTTCGAGGAATGTCTTTGACCTGCGAGCGGAGAAAGTAATCGCATTGTTGTGGATCGTTAAGACGATGCTTTGTTGATCGGGATGATTTGTTTGGGAACAGTATTTACATTTTGGTTAAAAATGTTTTTTCATGTTGAATTATTAAGTAATAAAGAGTTATCTGGTAAATGTGAATTTTAAGATATTTTTTGTAATATTTAAGGCCATGTTAAAGCTTTGCTAATTATATCCACAGGGATCCACTTTATTTTCGTCCAATTTAGAATTTAAAAAGTCTCATCGTCACGTTGTTTCTTTTGTCTATATAAGGTTTAAGTTTGTAAGGCTTTTAAGTTTTAAATACGTTAACATTTTCTGCCGATCGATAGATAATGTTTTAACATTAGTATTGATTATTGTAGTATTGATTATTGCAGTATTGATTATTGTAGTATTGATTATTATAGTATTGATTAAACGTCACATTTTTAATTAGACTAAAATTGTTTTATAATTAATACAAAACTATTTTTAGAGCGTTCCGTTAAAAATATCTTCATTAAATTTTTAAAGAATTTTGTTTCAAGTATATTATTTTGTATTTCATGAAATATTGAAGTGCAAAGAAAATTTACCTAAAGTAATTCAGTATGTAGAATTTTCGACTGTTGTAAAAGTAATGATCTCTGTCGACTATGCAAAGACCCGATCTTTTTCATTAAATCCATATTTAATTAATTCCCATAATTCAAATACACTTTGATAACCCATACTTTGACATGGAAATTACTATCCCTTAGCTTTCAATTTGCAGACTCGCCACATTTTCCAAACACATGCCCCACTCAATCGATAAACAGAAATTTCCATTCTAAAACCCTCTACCCGTCGTACGCATCGAAAATTTTCCAAAAAAAATTAATCAGCAACGAGCGTAAAATCCACCTCAGGAACAGCCAAACAAATTTTATCGCTCAGCGCCTTGTAAAAAGCACCACGAAAAGCCCGACCTTAATTGCGCTTATAAACAAGCGTCTGCTAGATCCCATAACCATAAACGTAATTTTCTCCTGAATATAATCCCGCTTGCGCGTGTACAGCCGGCGAAATTTCCGTTTTTGCCTGAGTAAACGATTTAACGATCGCGCGTGCTTTCCGCTCTTTTTCTCTCTCTCGGATACCGAAAACCGGCGTGACCGGAGAAGAAATCGGTAAGCTATAAGCGGTTACGAAATTCACGTTTGTGCGTAAGATGAGAGGATCGAGGACATCGGATCTGCGACATTTTGGTGAAATTCCTATGAATGTGACGCGAGAGATCGTTTAGTAATTGGGATGTTTTGATTTTATTTTTAGCGAGAAATCGGGATTTTTCTGCGACGATTTTGAGAGATAAGGAGTTTTAGAATAGTTTTATTTTTTATTTTTTATGTAAGTCATATAGGTTACACTCTTTATTGGAATTTTAAATATTTTATACCCTTCCGAATGGATCGATTCGTTGACTGGCCGTACTGAAAAATTACCACGAGACACTATATTTATGTACATACACGAAGTTTCATTAGCGCTGCCGATCGAACAGTGGATGTTTTCTTCGCCAATACCATGAAGAGTTAAATTTTAGTAAAATTTATTCTACGTAGACACTTAAAAAACAAAATAATATCGAAGTATGTAGTACAAAAATTAAGCTTTTAAAATATTAACGTCTTACAAGATCGTAAAATCAAACTTTATACCGTATTTAAAGTCAAATTATTTATCATTTCCTTAATAAAATTAAGAAAGAATGTTGAGCTACCAAAAAATTTCGAAAAAAAGTTCGCAAAACAACAAAACGGGCAATAAAGAGATTAACCGAATTGAAAAAGAGCAACTACTCGTAAACTCATTAAGCAATATGCTCGACACGAACTAGAATTAGCACTTAAACTTTTGTTTCTATCTCATTTCTACCACGGTAATTCAACTTGTAAGATAAACAAACAAGATTATAATCAAATAGAGACACAACCTACTGACAATCTAATTTCAAAGCAAACACAATCCAAACCTCACCCAAACTCCACAAAAAACACAAACCATCAAGACCATCCGCTACTCTTCCCTCAGCAAAACCCAGCGTCAACCCAACAAAAACCCATCATAACCGCAAGATAAACTCATCGAACCTCCATCGCATCAACCTCCGAGAAAACCAAAGTAGCAGACTGAAAGGAGCGATCCCAGCGTCTGCGGCATAAGGAACTCACGCACGGATAGTCATCACATATACATACATACATATCTACGCGCCGGCATACACATCAGCGCTCGCGCTTCTAGGATGCGCGCAGCAGCGAAATTAACGCTCGCATACCTCGCGCGCTCCCCTATACAGCCTGTACCGTTAAGCGAACGCGCGCGCGAGCGCGAGAGATGGATGCATTGGCAGATATTACAAGCTGCTCCTTCTGTCTACGTGTTCATTTTTCTTCCGCGATGGTGGATGAAAACCGGGTATGGATTGTGGGTGTTTTGGGCCTGTCGGATGTGGTCTGACTGATGGTGGGAGTGCGGGAGTTGATTTTGTGGAGATGATGATTTGGGTTGGGTATGAGAAAGAGATGGTAAAAGTATATGGGTGTGATCTTAAATCTGATTATTTAATACGAAAAATATTCAAATTTTTTGTATGGTTTGTGAAAAAGATGAGAAACGCGATGAAAATTAATTAAACCGAGGGAATGGTTTATTATACGTATCCTCTAGTAAATATTTACCGATCAGATTGAAACGGAGTCTGGACAAACTCGTCACGCTACTACTTACACGCGTAAAAATACACCGCTTGTTGAATCAGAAAACTACTATCGGGTTTTCATGACACTTAATTTATTCTTTGTGAAGAAGCGAAGATATATTTAGATTGCGAAAAATGTTTATTAAGAAGTAAAATATGTGCACTAAGCGCCTCCCTTTACGTGTTATCCGCATTACCTTGCATTGAAATCTTCGCCAATGGTGAACGAATCATAGAAAGCTGAAGTTTTTCGAATACCTTTCGTCGATTTATAAAAACGATTTTTTTGTCAAGTTTTAAGTTAATAGAATCGTTTATTACTAATCAATATTAATTTTCACTTATTATTTTCAAAAAAGTATTAAAATATTAAATTCATTATTTTTGTAAATGAAAAAACAATAGGTAAAAGATTGTATAATATTTTATGATATTATTTAAAATTGAGATAAAACAAAATATCGAAAAAATGCACCATGCGGAATAGCCTTTATGATGCTGACATTTACGGTAAACTGGGACAAAGTCATATCGTACTACTCGAAGCTAAATTGACATTGCGAATACGACTTTGAATAAGTTTTACAATTTTCTTGAAAATAGCTTGCACATTTGCGTGTAAGTCAATTTTTACACTATATGTCACTCAACATCAATTGAATGAGTAAATAGAAAGTGAATTTCACTCATAAATTAGCTTTAATATAATTAAAATATAAACGATTTAAAATGGTAAATTTGTGCTTAATTATTGGCAAAAAAAAAAAAATTTTAAAGTAAGTCATTAAATTCAATATTGGTTACTGGTATATCTCAATCTGTAAAATAAAAATTTCAAAAAAATGGAAAAAATATTACAAAAATGAAAAGTCCCTAAAGCGTCTTTATTTTTTATACATATTTTTCTTAAAATGTGGCTAATTAATTTGATAGTCGCTTTCAAAATCAGTCTCTTGAAATCATGATTAAAATCAGATAACTGTAAGTTCGTTCTCACAGCTGCAACGTAGTTACCCACTACTCTAAGAACTACTTACTTTAAACTAATAAAAATGAGCAATAATTTGGAAAAATATTTCTTTTTTCTTTTAATTTTACCGTTTGTTTCTATTTTTACCTTGTTGGTTTTTTAATTGACAAAATAGTAGAACTAGATAATTGAAATTTAAGTTGCAATTAATAGCTGTGTACTAGTCTTATATGTACTTACTAAAAATAGATTTCAAATTAATTATATTATGCGATGCAATGTGTCTTCTTTCTTTTAGACCAAAGTTAATGTTTCAAGATCGCGTTATACACGTACTCTCTGCCACTAAGTACGAGTAGCATAAGTATAAGGTGAATTATACATTTGCATATTTTGACCAGCTCATATTCTTTGCGCAAATAACCATGCTAATTTAAGATTCATTTTTGAATAAGTTCCTCTTTTACGACAGCTCTCTAAGCCAAATTAGTTGGTTCTTTTTACAAAGTTTATTATTCTAACTTGTGGATGTAAAGTAATTGCGATCGTTTGAAATATTTTGTATAACGATAAGAAGCAGTGTTTATTGTTAGAAGATAGTGATCTCAAAAACTTTTTTATATTATAGTTTGGAAAATATTGTAAATTTGCATTTTAAATATGAAAGAAAGATGAAACGACATTTCACCTTTTTACAAAGATTATATTGTTATAATTTGGTGTTTAATTTAAATAATAATATTCTCTTATATTATCGGTCTACAATACATAATACTAAGAAGCTCAAAATATAATTTGAAAAAATAATCTTGATCCGATTTCAACCACAACCTTAAAACGCCCTACTAAATAATTTCAACAATTTCTCAATTATAAATCGAGTGCAAAAAGACATTTCCAACCTCTCACATACATACAAAAATCAATACTCATTCATATATACATCGTTCCCAATGCATCAATTCAGAATCAAACTAAACAATATCTAAAAAACCTCCTGTCAACCCAACCCCCTTTCAACCTAACCCCAAAACCCTCTCCCGCAATTCCCCAAGCACAGAGCCCTCGAAGCTCAAAGAAGCGCATCGCCGCCGATACACGCACTTAAATCCACATATATATATATACACGCACTCCCATAGCTTCACCGTCTCTCCTGCTCGCTGGGCAAGGCCGTGCGTTCGAGGCAAGGGCCTCAACCTTAGCCTCGTGGCCGCAAACAAACGTGAGAGATGGGCCCCTCTCCCCCTCCACGAGACTGGCTTTCTGCCCCCTCCACGCGGCTCGTCGGGCCCGAGGACGATGCCGGCTGTGGGAGCGTTCGCCGCTTATGTATACATGTATATGTACGCATCGAAGAGGAGATTTTGCGCTCGCGCTCTGAATTCCGAGGCTAGAAGGAGCTAGCGGTTGTTCTACGATGAGCTTAGCGCTGGTGGATGGGTAGAAGCTTGGGGAAATCTGTGTGCGGATGTGCTTGGCAGGGAAGTAGATGCGGGACGGGTTTGTTGAGACGATGGTTGGATGGTGGGTTGGTATGCGTGTGTTTTTGGGAGATTCGTGAATGGTGGATTTTGATGGGGAAAGGGGTGTTATTTGGAGTTTTTGTGTTGAACTATGGAAAAGATGGTGAGAAAGGCGTTAAGGTGGATAGAGGTCTTATAGATTGTTTCGAAAGTATCAGAAAAAGAAGTTGTAAAAAATTTTTAGTTTATGCAATTTATGAAAAGAGAAATATCTACCAGAGTTTTTTGTAATATTTAAAATAAATTTACAATAAAATGAAAGAGATTAATCACAAACTTCATGTTAATTCTGAAGATAACACTTGAAATTGCATCAATGAATTTTACTAGATTTGAATTGTTAAATATTTCTCACTTTAACATGAGAACTAAAAACAAATCATTATTACACCAATTCCAGAAACACCTGACAAATAACGTCATTAAGGACAAAGTGTCCTGTTATAATATCTCTGAACCATAGATATTGTAACTCTATAGCCAACCTGCTGGAGTGCGTAAAGGGTTTCAATTTCAAAGAAAGTCATTTCAGTTCCAATTATAATGTGACCATACAAAAAAAAAAGTAAAAAAAGATTTTTACATCATTAACGGCCCTTAGCTTGATAATAATAATTTTAATTTTATCTGGAAATTCAAAACGAAAAGACGCCTTTTTTGATTTCCGTGAATGATTATCTTTATACTGTTTTAAAACCAAAATTCACAGAAATAGGTCAATTTCTTAAAGAAAGTAGTTTTTGGTTACCCGGACATTAGATTGACCGATGCTTAGAAATAATTTATGTTTATCTTTTTCAAAATCTGTTAGTCATTGGTGAGTCAGCTGTATAATTCGAACGTGTGAAAAAGAACACCCCAATGTTTTACTAACACCAATAAGTTATTTTTTTTTTAAATTTACTAATATGAAAAGTGTCGCTACTATTTTTAGTAAATCTATCTACATTTTTTATATTTTTAGATAAAGTAACTATTAGCATTGAAATTTCAAGGTCGTACTTAATGAGTCTAATGACGATGAATTCCGCGTAATGAAATCGGCCGAATTCCCACTTTCGTATGAAAAAAATCGGACTCGATTTTCACGAACCTCAATAAGTACTGAACCGCTTTAGCGTAGTTGGTGTAATTAACAATTGTTTATTCGTAGAAATCGTAATTACTCCGTTTGCTTTTGAATGGTTTTACCGGATTCTAATTTCAGATTCCGTAGTTGTATCAAAAAGTAGCTAAAGAATAATTAATTACTTCTGTAAAAATCGATAAACAATTTAAATCAATGATTTTGTTGTACAATATAATTTATTTATCGGAATTTTCGGTAACTTTTAACAGACCGTTACAAATGTTTTAAAAAAAAAACTTAAACTTACTTTCGGGGTGCAAGTACTGGTCAAAAACTCACCATTACTAACCAACTAAAAAAAATTGATCAACCAAAATTTTCTAATTCCCTTCCAATTATTGAACACCCACCCATCACACTTCACCCTAACATCACCGACCCAACAACCGATCTCGCCTCCAACACTTCCTCCCACCTCGAAACCTCGAATTCTCAAAAAACGCATACAACCGCTGGCCTAAAACACGCACACGGCCACCATTGCATCGCACCCACCTTGAGTGATATCTCGAGCTCTTCCTCCCGCATTCTGAGCCGCGTCCGATTAGCATAATACCCAGCTGGGATTTCCGGCGTTCTTGCCAAGCCAGCGGCGGCTCCCCAAAAGCAGCCGGGCCTCAGTCTTCTATAATCCACCGTTAGTAAAATAACCAAGTGGACAACACTCGCGGCCGCTCCATATCCCTTGACCAGCCTCAACTCGCGCGCGCTTAGCTGTATAATACCGCGAAAGCCGGCGGTTTGATCGTTGGCAAGTTATGCGTCTGGGAGTATATATACGGAGAGCTGTGGGAAGGTGCGCACCGACGCGACGCCAGCCGGAGACTGCCGGCCGCGCTGTGGGCTCCTGCTGCTGTTGCTGCTGGAAACACACGGACACACACCTGTGCCTCCCCCTTTCGCCTCGGCCCTACTCGTCTCTACGTATATATACGTAGGTGCGCAGGTTTTAGTTCGCGCGGCGAGCGAGGAGAGAGAGAGAGAGAGGCTCTTTCACTCTGTTTTTCCGGAGTGAAGGAAGCGGTAGCTATGGAGATGGGAGCATTGTGGGCTGAATTCGAAAAGTTGTTGGGGTAGGTGGGGTCGTTTGGGTTTTTGGGTGGAGGTTGTTGATAGGGGTGCGAGAGTGGTTTTGGGTTGGTGGGTTGGGTAGGGGTGGGAAGGGAGTTGGAAGGATGTTTAGTTTTGATTTATTGCAAACTGAGTACTTACAATTATTAGATGTTGATTTAAAAGGTATATAGAGATGGAAACGTATCGCTTGTACAGTGCAGTGAAAAAACAGTTTTCATAATTCGTATTCTATTCCTCATATTTGAAGAACAAGACTTTCAGATTGATCGTTTATTATTTATTATTAAAAAATAATTATATACTTTAAGAAATAATTAAAAAGTTGCGAATTTAAAGAACTTAATCAGTCAGCGATCCGCAAAGAAATTTAATTCTTTTGAACTTTATTTTTCGAACCGTTTCAGTGAATTTTCGTTAATTTATACATACAAAAATAATTTACCATCTACAGTCGTCTATTAATTAATCTTTCCTCTCGTAAAGTACAAAATAATTTTCCTTCTGAAAACTGTTAAGTTAAAAATGTCCACAGTAATTAATTTATTCCATTAGTTAATGTAAATCACGAAAATAATGATTCAATAAAAAATAATGTTAAAAAAGATTCTAAAAAATTTAACCAATTGAGTATAATCCGAATAATGCCTTCGATTTTGATTCTGAGAACCAATTAATGAAAGAAAAATGATCTGAAATCCGATCAATATAATGAGGATGCCATTTGAATACAATAGATCGTATGAAAATCAATCATGAAATCCATGTGCATATAATTGATATTCCTTATCTATAAGTAAATAATTGAAAAGTTTGTTTTACAAAAGTGAATTTTTACGTGGGTCCCACATAGTTCTCACAGGTTTCCCTCATGGATCCGAAATGATGGACATTTTCAGTAGGGTAGAAGGTTTAACAATAGAAAAATTCGAAAATGAGATAATGAAGACCATCAGAATTGAATAAATGAAGTGTTTTATCGATATTTTACGTATAATGGGTTCAGTCCATTTCCTAAATCTTCGTTATTATTGGGAAATCCATTTGGATGTACATACACGACATTACCTTTAAAACAAATTTAATAACAACTCTGATACTTTTTTATTACTGGAAGGTCAACTTATCATCATTAAAAGCAGAATTGCTTGTAGAGAACGATTCATTTTTTATCTATAAAGAGGTAATAACATATTTCAGTGATTGTGATCGCCAACCAAACTTCTGTATATCATGATTAATTGTACAAATGTATAAATACATTTAATAAATTTTAAATTTACCACATTTATCTATAATAGTTTTCATTTTATTTTCATTTAACACGATGTGTCAATGAAAAGGTATAATTATTTCATACTAAAAAGGCTAGCAGTTCTGGCTCGTTGATACTTGACTCAAATTGTCATTTTAATATTGGAAGCTATAACACGTCGTGTATTTATTTTAATGCAAAAATTATATAGCAATTTGCGTATTTCTGATTATTGAACGGGATAGTAATAAGTATTATGAAAAAAAATCGCTATATTTCTATAAAAAAGGAAAAATATACTAAAGAGCGACGCTGCGGTAATATCTCTAAGGTATGTCTAAATCACAAATATAGACGAAGCCTAAGAAATAGCGCGCGAATATCTTTCGAATTTTTAATTTTAATACCCTTTAATTCGTTGAACATTTTTCTATTTATATAAGCAAATTTAGTTAAATAATTAAAAACTATATTATAATTTAAACAATTATATAAATCTTTCATGAAAATATATATGATAAAGTTTTTAGCTTAGGGATTTTAGCCTGCGTCGCTCGGGTATTACGGGGATTCACAAAATTTTCTCTTTTATCAAAAAATGTTGAAATAATTTTTAAGTATTAATATTTTTACAATATTGCTACAATATTGTTATAATATTGTTATTTAAGATTATTTATAAAAAAGTTTGATAAAATAAATACATAATACCGTCACCGATCCTTTGAGTTTGTCCAACGAACTACGTAGTTTTATTTATATATTTTAATTTCTAAAAATTGTTTAAAAATATTCTTGAATTGTACTTACGACGGTAATTAATAGTTAAGTATAAGTAAAAGAGATAAATTATATTACAATGATAGTATAGGGAGTTGCTGTTGCAGTTGAGTTGTCAATTTCGTGAAGAATAATAAATTACATCTATCTATTATAACTATCTCCATATCGTCGCTCCTGACGAAGACTAGTACTTTTCAAAAACTACCTGTTTTAAGGTGGCCCTATCAGTATATATAGGACATAAATTATAGATTTTTTTACTTTAATTTTATTAATTTCACAATGCATAAGCAAGCGTATATCAAAAGAAATCATTTTTGGGAGGCGATTAAAATTTTGTTTAAGTTATTTCAAACCCCGGATTCGCTGATATTATTAGTGAAAAAAAAAACATCATAAAACCCCTAGTAAAAAAATGAAAATGTACACAAACGTGCAAAAACATGAAAAAATATACAAAAATGTATTTTTATTTATTTATTTATTTATTTACCAGTTGAATAACATACAATTACAAAGTAAATAATTGCACATATAATCATGTT
>UELX01004321.1:0-18413 GCA_900480035.1 Eupelmus urozonus
TCGAGGGAATAATATGTCACTTTATGCCCGCTTTTCAGGGCAATAAAGTGGCTTTTACAGTTGAGATGTGAATAAATATATTTTATTGTTTTAAATATCTACTATTAATATAAATAAATAAAAATTAATAAATTTTCATTTTATTAGAAAAATAAATTTTACTATCATTTACTTTATTATTATTATAACTGTTTACCCTACATTTGAAATAAAATTCATTATATTTACATACTTTATTTGATTTGAGAGTCAAGTACGTAGTTTAAACCCCTAAAAAAATATGCAATTACTAGGTATAAAGAAAATTTAAAAATTTTGTCTAGTTCATCTAGTCATACCTACATCAGTGTGATTTAAGGAAGGGCTACGATAAAATTATTATTGTAATCCATAGTTATAATATAACAATATCTTGATGTAGAAGCTTATAAAAATTATTAACGTAGCTTATTAAGGTAACCATAGAAATTTCCGTTTTCTTGAATGAACATACCGCTTCCTTGGGAATAATATGTACTTTGTCATTAGAGAGGCTAGGCCTCGCGGCTAATCCATAATGTGTCTCACGCAGAATAATAATCAATAATATTACGCAAGTCGCACTGGTGAACGTAATTATTTTGATTAATAGCTCGAGAAAGTGCAGCACTTCCGTAAAAAAATTACCGCTTTAAACAACAAAAATAAGTATGAAAAAAAGTAGCTTTTATTCACAGTTTTTCATATAGTAAAAATATAAATATCCTTAAAACGTATATATATAACACTCTAATTACTAGAAAAACTAGCGGTGAAGTCGGCCGTAAATCGAAAAAAACCAATAACAATAATTAATACCAATCCCCTTGAAATTTCCGCAACGGTAATAACGCGCTGAAAATAATCAGGCCGACATGCTCTCAATGACATCGGATCACGGCCGCTGCGCCTTTTGTAAAACAGTTTGTACTCAGCTCGCGACTGCAGTCATAAAGGAAAAACGATTCCCCGCGCGCGCGCGAGCATAAGAACAAGAGAGAAAGAGAGAGGGGGGAGAGCAAGTCGCACTGCGCATACTAACCATTCCAAAGCCATTAAATTCAAATTCGAATTTTTCAAATGCAATCGATGCGTTGCATACATACTAACAAATCGTTGATATTTGCTCCAAAATAAAACTGTCAAAATACTTAAGGACGTCGTTAAAACACCAACAAACGTCAAAACCGTACACCTTAACCGTATATATACACATTATATTAATCCACAGCGCGCGGTAAACGATCAACACCCGCATAAAATAAGCAAGCATCGCACTCACCAGCAGGGAATCAGCAGTAGAGCGGCCAGATGTGTAGTGAGGGTCGAGTGCCGCTCGACGATGGTCTCGACCCCGTGCAGACAGTTCGGACAGGTCATCATCGCTGGCCGCCTCTTCAAAAACGTGTGCTCTATCACACACATACATCAATGCTCAATCGAAAATGAAAAACAAAATAAAAGCAAAAAATCGTTAATACCGCGCAAAAATAGCGGCTGCCCGGAGCGCTTGCACTTCTCCGAGCCGACGCAGATCGGCTCGTAGCTCCGCTCCTGCTGGAGCTCGGGCACCGGGCCTACCAGCTTGATCCTGCTACCTACGCCCTCGGCTCGGCTCGGCGACTTTATGAGCAGTGTGTTGCTGCCGCTGGCGTTGGGCCGCGTTATCATCAGCTGGGCGCACCGGCTGCCGTCTTTCGCCATAGCTCATCCTGCGCGCTCGCCGGCTGAAGGCTACTCCGCTCTGTGTTTATGTCAAGTCTATAGTTGGACGCTGCTGCGGCTTTATGGCCGAGCGCCGCGAAGACAATAACAGCACTGGCAGCGAGCTCCGCGGGCCCATAACCTCTGCGAGCGCCGATCGAGCTGGCAGAGAGGTGATCGAAGAGCCGGAGGTCAGGTTGAAGACGAGTCGGACCGTACAGACGATCTTAACCTCGCGAGGTCTGATCTCGCTGGCCGGTAGCGGGAGCAGCGATGAGGCGACGACGGCGGGGGGAGCGGGAGGTGGAAGTGGAAGCAGAGCGGGAGCTGCGAGGCAGCGAGCGAAGTCGAGCGTTGCCAGCACGCAGGCGACGCCCCCGCTGATCGCCGAGCACGGATCTAGATCGTCCGGGGAGATTCTCAGGTATGAGGTGGTGTGTGGGTGCTGCGCACGCGATGGGGTGTGCGGGGACGGTCGATTCGGGGTTGAGGTTTTTTATTTTTATTTTTGAAGTGAAGGAAAGTTTGAGGAGTGGTGGGGTTTTTTTAAGGGGTTTTTTGGGGTACTGGACGATATTTTGTTTGTAATGTAGCAATTGGTTTCGATGTGAGATTTATAATAGCTAATCGTTGTTGTGGTTAGGAGTCGTTGTTGTCGTCTGCAATCGTTTTGCTCGCGAGGTCAACGACCTTTGTTTTGAAAGGAGAAAGTGCGATTTCTGGTTTTAAATGCCTGTAGGTGTCTAGGCGGAAATTTTGATATCAATGCTTTGGATTCGGCTAATTTGCGGTATTAGATACTTTAATGTTTTTTTTTTAATGTATGCAAATAAAGATTGAGTAATATTTTCTCGCATAATATCTATAGATATATCAAATTAAAATATTTTGCAATACTTTCTTATAAAATTAATGTAGTGTGAAAAAATATTGCTCTTATATTTTTACTATAAAATAAGATAGGAACTTCATTAAATAGACACGTGATTAATAATTGAAACTTTTTATTATATAATATTTGGAATACAGAAAAATTTTCCACATGATTGTTTGAACTTAATTATATTTTAAAGGAATAAAAAATATCTCCTTTTGAAATTTAAATTTGTCTACATTAATGAATTAATAAGAATAATTCAAATCGGTGATGATCCCACAGTTTAACAATAAATAATAAATCTCAATAAATATATATATAGAATCATATTGTACATAAAATTTTTCTTTGCTTGCAAATATATTCCCGAGACTTCTTTATATGAAATAAATAAATATATATTTATAATTCATCTATATTAAATTTGTCATAATTGCACTTTAAGATATGTCTTGTTTCGTATCAGGCATCTTTGCGTCGTATAATGTACAGTTTAATGTACCCTAAAAATCATTTATTTTTACTTGCATAAGCAACAGTTTTTATAGGCACTGGCAAGAGAGAAACTATCTCGTTTCTGGCGTGAAATAAGCTCATCACGAAAATCTCTGGACGGACTTTCGTTTAAGACAGATGCGACATCGCGCGTGTTCGAATGACAAAAAATATTTGTCCCCCGCAGCAATTGTGCGTTTATCATAAACGAAACTTATGATAAAATCTCATAGTGAAAAATTCGTTAGAGAATAAATTCCCTAGTTATGTATAAAGTATTTTCTTCATAAAAATGAGATACAAATTGTCCTAAAAAGCCTCTGTCTGGAATGTTGAGTTTCTTTTCAGTCTACGTCTGCGTGGCCAGAATTTGCTCTATTAGTTTACGGTACCGTTCCACCATGGGTTTGTAAATCTGCACAGATACAAAATTTATTTTATTTCAAATAATCAGCAGAAATGAAAAAATTTAGAAATTCAAGACTCTTAATCTTTAGTATATCTCTATGGATTTCTTGACCATCAAATATATTATGGAGTTATATAGTACTTCTAAATTTCTTTTAATGTTGATATAAAGATATAGTTTAACAAGTCACTTACGCTTTCGGCGTCATCATAAGGTTCACAAACAAGTTTTGGCTCTGGCAAGCTACTTAAAATGTCATCAAACTTAAGTTTATCTTTAAAAAGCGCGTGCTTTGCTCTGTAAGCTGCTCCCATCATTGCTGAATTTGCTACATCCTAAAATTATTATAATTCATTATTATCGCTGTTAAATATGCTATGAAATAATTCGAAATAAAAATAATTAATTAAGAACTCAACAAATAAATCACGAAATTTTTAAATGCCTTACCAAAGTATATACGGGAGAATTAAAAACATCCGAAAGTACTTGAAGAATTGCTTTATTAGCGGAAGCACCTCCTGTGGCAATAATTCGGCTGTTCGGTCCTGAAAACAGTTATTTTTAAACTAATTAAATCTACATAAGACCCAATATCTTGAAATAGAAACAAATAATGAAATTAACTTAATGAACAAAATAAAAACAAAAAATTACAATGAAAACAGACATAAACTGATCCAAGAATTTTTAAAATATTCACACCTTTCACAGTATTTAAATACAAATACTCGAAACTTTAAGACCTAATATTTTGCTTATGTGTTATCACATGTAAAAAAGTCCCTCATCGTCATCAAAAAGCCTCTTACCAATCGTAAACCCAAAATCCTCGGCATGGGCTCGTCTTGCCACGAACTGGCCCTCGATCAAAGCTCGCACCTCCACCTCCTTCGAACTGTATCGGCTGATGCGCTCGTTGGCCTTGTTGAAGCGATGATCGCCGATGATCGGCAACATGATCTCCTGGATGTCAAAGTAGAAGGCGCAATTACCGAAGTTTCCTCGAGGTGTGTTGTCTAGTAGCTCGTTGAAAATTTGCCAGTCGCCGCCTGCCGCACTGTTGCGAATCCGCTCGCGCGTCAGTGAGCCGTTTTTGAAACTAGTTAATATTTGATAATTATATTAATTGTTTGATTTGATAGTTGAAAAATTCGTTAGATAGGATTGTAATGAATGATATCATTCTAGATTTGATCAAAATTAAAACGATCAGTGGATGCAAGTTATAAACAAACATACCAAATCAGAGCCATGTAAGCATCGTCTTGAACGGGATTGCAAAATATGTGGCCATCTTCAATGATCTTTGGTTCGTTTAGCCAAAGGAAGAGCGCATCGCTTGTACCAAGACTACAAGCTAGGTCTCCTTCTCTTAACCTCATACCTGAGGAAAAGAATGAATTGAATCAATATGGGCTCAATATAATGTATGTGAATTCCATAAGTAAACTTATTTACCAGCCAAGGAGCCGGGGTTATCACCGGTGAAGGCGACAATTTGGCATTTTTCGTCAAAGCCGAACCTTTCGACGAAATAAGCTGATATTGGGCCGATGACAGTACTCGAAGGTACAGGCTTGTCCAGTTTTTCACGCAAGTTTGGAGCGCATGTCTTTTAAATAGGATCAATATGAATGATTATTAAAAAATTTATTTTAAATACGAATGTTTAAATTTATTGCTAGTGTAAATTTAATAAATTTTATAGAGAAAATTTGTCAATTTTCGAGGCATAACACCGTTCATCTTTTTTTCATTTTTTATATTTAAATATAAAGTTTTTCTATAAAAATCGGGTGACAATATGTCTTACCAAGATTTTTTCTTTAATTCAAAACAAAAATCTTAACAAAAAATGTTACATATATTACTCAGAAAAACTTCAATAATACCTCCAAAAGCTCGTTGCACCAGTCTTTTGTTCGAATGTCAAATAGATTCATTCCCGATGCGTCAGCCCAGTCGATCGGCGCGTAGTCACCGAGGAAAAGTGCGGCGGCAAAGCTGCTTACCAGAGAAATTCTCTAAAATCAAATCACCAATAATAATTAACGAATTTATCTTCAGATTACTTGAATTCTTTATTCTGACTTGATAATTTTTTACAAAACGTACTTCCGTATTCTCGTAAGCTTCAGGTCTCTTCTTGAATATTTTCGCTATCTGTGGTCCAGAAAACCGCTCGTATCCTCGAGAACCAGTGATTTCGGCTAATTTCTGAAAGAAAATTCCCGTTCATCAATTATCCAATAAAAATCGTTTCAATAAGTTATCTTGATAAACTTACTTCTTGCCCTCCAACGACATCTTCCAGCTGCTTACATTCTGCATGGGTGCTTGAATCCATCCAGATAGGTGCAGGCGTGATGGAAAAAGCCGCGACAAGTTGTTCATGTAGGAACTTTTCAGGATTGAGATTTTGCAGTGAGCTTCGACTCCCTTTGCTCCAGTATACCGTTCCATGTTGCTGTAAGGTTATATTTAGCTTTATGTTAATGCAAGTCTTTTTTTAATGTTTTGGATATAAGTTAAAGCTCTTGAGAGAACAATCAATTAATCTGATTTTTTTCCAATATATATTAGAAATTAATTGTGGTAAACATCATACTCGTTAAAATAAGTTTTTCTAAAGAATGGTAGAAAATAAAGTTTTGTATTGACAAATACGTTTGCTTAAGGTTTTTTGTTTTAGAGATAGCAAACGACAGTGTCCACCTACAAATTCCATTACTATACCAATGCTATTTATTAATAACCCGAATTTCTAATATTTATTTTTTCTTTTATTTATTTATGGTCGTACCCCTGATTTAGGTATTAGCGACCAGACATATATTTTTGGTTTACTGAAAGATTTTACTTTATCTATACTTCAATAATATTTTCCATTTCAAAGGTCAAAGATTATTTATATATTTACGTGTCACGTTAAACATTCGATTCATTGTATTATACCACAAGATCAAAAGTAAAAAAAAAACATCCACAATCCGCCAATGAACTCAATTGCTCTTCCTGATTAGTCTCTCCTGCTCTTCCTGATATTTTCATCATTCAATTTACTTATCAATTCTCACCTGAGCACAGCCGGAAATAGCGGCCACTCGGCTAAAGTCGACGCCGCAGACGCGCAGACGATCCAGTATCATGTCAAGGGCCTTGACCCACATGTGGGTCGGGGCCGTTATTACGCCCGGTTCTTCCTTCGTTTGTAGCACTCCTCCGTAAGTTCTGAATAACACGCAATGTCAAGGATGAGCTTGGACGAATGTTCAAGGGGTAGGGAATGTACGGGGCGAGGCTGGTTATGAAAATGAAGAAAAAATAGTCGATCGAGCTGGGCTTTGAAGTTGATTGTGCCAGACACGGTAATGTGGCAATTTGGACAAAGTGAATTGAAATAAGAAATTGTTTGAAAATTGTAGGCAGTTGTTAATTTCATTACTTTACAGTGTAAAATTTATAAATTTTCAATAATTATTTTAAAATGTAGAATAAAACAATCATTCACTTCTCAACAAAAATAAATTCTTTTAATTAAATAAAAAAATGCTTTCCATGATTCTTCGTGAGTATATGTCTGAATAACTTTGTCTTTATCTACTGAAAATATTTTATCGTAGGAAACAATCTTAAAAATCGTTATTATAAACTTTCTTTAGAATAGAAAGTTAAAAGTTATGAAAAAATCATTATTTACTTGTAATTATTCGGTAAAAAAATTTAATTATTTAAAAAATTAGTTGTATAAATTACCTGAACTCTGGTAAGTCATTGTCGTATTGTACACTGGTTTCGTGGAGGACATTGAGATTATCGTCAACTACCACAGCTTTTAACTGAAATATTAATATAAACAATTATTTATTATTTATTTAGCTTTAATTGGGAAATGAATTTACATTTACGTCAAAAGGTAGAGTTTCACAACCGTATAATTGTAACAATTTTTAATTGCGTTGGTAATACTATAGAAAATTTATTAACTTTATTACATCATGACTATTGACTAATCATAAAATAAAAATGATTAATCAAATGAACAAAATAATAAACAAATCTATAGCTTCCTTTCTGAGATAATTGCTTAAGTTCATTTTTTGTGTTTTCCAGGAATTAACGTTTTATTATTCATAGAGTAAAGGAAATGTTTTAAAATCTATTATTTGATTAATTCATTACGGCACTAAACATAAATATAATCATAACTATAAGTTTGGGATATATTATTTTATCTTGCTGCAAATTATTAATTATTTGTCAAAGCGTACTGGGTTTTGATTACTTTATTATTTGCATGTCTATCGTGTTATCTATCCTTATATCTGTGTGGCTTCCTGTGACACTACTAAATAAGTCTATTTTATATGATTTTGTCAAATTAATGGTTTTATATATACGAAATAATCTAGTCAAGATCAGAGAAAACAAGTTTAATATATATAACGAAAGAAATTAAAACTGTATTTACATAAATAAGGACTTTAAAAGTTTAAGTAATTGTTCAAGAAGAGACAATGTCTCAATTAAATAATAACTTTCTGATATCTCTATTAATTATTATTTTTTAATAAACCCCTCAAACTTTTCAAAACAGTGTAAATTTCATTTTGAAACCACGGACTTCAGTAGTTATCTTGAAAAATCACAGAAGTAATCTTAAAAATCACATTACAATAGATCATTAGATTAATCCACACATTTTATGTCCAAATAGTTATTATTATTCAAATGAATGCGATAGCATACGTAACATAAAAAAATCTAAGTAAAGTAATACATGCACAGTACTATCGCTGAAACGCGATAACCGAACGACCTCAGAATATTTTTAACTTAAATTACTAGTCGAACTTAAAACACGCTCTATCTTTACAGCCGCACTTGCGATATAAACTTACATAACGAACTCCAAGTTTTAAAAATTTTTTCCCCCGTCCATCGCTTAAAAATGCACTTTCCACTACTATTACGTTAACGATTTTTTCTTATTCTCGT
Source organism: Eupelmus urozonus (assembly GCA_900480035.1). Taxonomy (NCBI): domain Eukaryota; kingdom Metazoa; phylum Arthropoda; class Insecta; order Hymenoptera; family Eupelmidae; genus Eupelmus; species Eupelmus urozonus. Next base: position 8,505 of record UELX01004321.1, read on the forward strand.
GAAAATTCAGATTTCCCGCTCATTCCAAAACGCGCGCCGCGCTTTCGAACAGCTGGCACCAGGAACAACGGAACCTGAACCGCGCACAGTGTTTTTGTGTGCGCGCTGCTCCGTGTATACACTCGCGCCGCATACTGTCCGATCCACCACTCGCCCTAAGCCTCGTCTAAATTATCCCCTGCGATCCCGAGATCGGTAATACTTTCTCTAACGTTAAACAAAAAATTTCATGGATTAAACTCACTTGTTGCGTGCTGAAATCGAGCCCGAGGTATGTCGTGTTTTGAGGTTCGCCCATCTCCTGGCTCTCCCGGTGGCGGAACGCCGGAACTGGACCGCGTCCTTTCCTGTCTCTATCTTTCAGCTCTGCGCTCTCTTTTCGCTGCGGCTAGCTTTGCCGCTGCTGCATCGGCCTTTCGAATGTAGTTTGGACGCTAGGCTGGTCAGGAATTAAGGTGGACTAATAATGCGTGGATTGGGTCACTGTGTTTACTGTTTCAGCGCTGGAGTTGGAGATTTTGGAGCATGGTTAGGTGGCGTTGAGTTGTGGACTGGAGAGCGCGCTTAGAGTTTTTTGCCGTGGTCTTCTTTTTCTTTTTGGAAATCGCCAAATTTGTCGCTGGTCCACGTTGTGTGATTCACTGTAGGGGGGAATTGTAATGAGGTTGGCTTTTGAATGAATTGTGTTTGTGTTTAAGTGGGGTTTTGGTTGTTATAGTATGAGGAGTCTTATCAGAGATTATTTAATTATTACAAAATTAATAAGTTTATAAGGAAACAAATAATATTTTTTTTTTTTTTTTTTGGATAATTATAATAAAGACTACGTTGGATTACAAGGATTAGAGTTTTAAAAATTAATTGAGTAGAAGTTAACGGAATGACAACTTATTTTCAGGGTGCGTAATAGATTTAATATTAGATCTTTATCATTCCTCCTTGCTCAATCACGTCACTTATACAACTTCGCTATTTTATAATTCCGCGCACTTGTTGCATTTTTAAAATAAAAATAAACCAAATCTCATGATACCAAACACATGAATCTACAATAAAATTGAATACTATTAAACCAACTATAATAAATCAAAAACATTACCCAAACCATTCATCAACTCCAACTAAAACCCCACTCACACTAAACATTACCAATCCCACCCTCGACCTCCCTGAACCTTAAACCACCCTCCCAAAACCCAAAAACACCCAGCAATCCTCCATATACAAACCCTCTTAATAAAATCGCGTAACCAAACAACCTCAACCGCGGAGAACAAACCTTAGATCGCGCGCGTTCGCCTCTCCCGTGGCTTACAATGGGAATCTCGGCGTGAGACTGTTACGCGCCGCTGGCCACACGATATCGTAGTCCCGGCGGCGCGGGCGCGCTCTACACTGTCCCTCTCTCTTCTTCCTTCTCGCATGACGTGCGCGCTCTTTTTTTTTTCACTCGTTCGCTCGCTCGCTCGCGCGGAGAACACATCGTCGTCGATTCCCCCGGCGCATATGCGAGAGAGAGAGAGAGATGCGTATCGCGCTCTCGTGTGTTGTAATAACGGTAGATGCTGCTTTTTCTGGAGGAGGAAGAGATACACTTATAGGAGCGGAGGTTCGAATTGTGCGGGAAGGGATTGGGTGTATGGTGGGTTGAGGAGGTGGGGGATTGTAGGCGGCGAAGCTGGGTTTGGGAGGTTGATAGTTTGTTTGGATTGTTTGTTAGTGTGATTTGCGAGAATTGTTTTTTATTTGGCGTGGAAATGTTTTTTTATGGTAGAAAGAACGAGCAGAAGTAATTGTTAATTGGATTCAGTACTTATTTACAGATACTTTTTTTAAAAGTACTTAATGCTTCAAAAAAGTTTTTAAGGACTTCTAAGTACTCTAAGCGAAAAAGCTTTTTGGAATACATTTCTACACTTGTATTAGTTTTTTGTAATTCTTATAGTTAGTACTTTTTTAATACTTGAAAAATTTATTTTCTATTGATTCCACTGTCTTGCAAGTAATTTTAACTTTATGAAAATACTGAAAGTATACTTATTCACACATATGTAATACTTTAAAAAAGAATTCATTATCATTTTTTAAACTATAAATTACAAATAAATTAAATACAAGGAAACTGTACTTTTAACGACTATTTAAAATACTTTGATAATTGCCTAGTACATAAAATACTTGTATTTTCCTATTTATATAGTTAAGTATATCTGTACTGTACATTGTTTCGTAAGATAAAAAACGCGTACTAATTAATTTTATCCTGTTCTTGTTTCTTCGACATCAAGTACCTAGTACTTTGTTAATATACACGATATTTACAATTTTGTGCCTGACAAAATCTACTTTAATTATTCTGACTTTATACTTTAAGTACTTGTGTACCTGTAAATTCCTATTCAAGTACGCGAAAAACAATGTAAATTGATTTCCAGAAAAAAAATAAAACTTCTCTCATCACTATCTACAACGAAATGCCTTATTCCCATCACCAAACTTAATAATTCAAAACACCCTCTATCATAAAACTACTGCATACTCAGAATAGCTCATAGACCAACCGTCACAGTAAAAAAACCATCACCAACCTTCCCCAAACTTTCCACAATCCTTCATCTAACCAAACTCCCATCCCTCCTCCAGAATAGCAACATCCTTCAGCTCGGACCTCAGTTCATCCCCTACCGCAGCCTCGTCCAGCCAGCGCCGCAGCGAGACAATCCGTCTAACCACCGACCTAGAAGCTCACGGCTCGCCCGATAATCGCAGTCTCGTCGTCCGCGTGGTCAGCGCCAACAACAATAACAACAACATCGACCGGGCTTCGGATTCGCCACCTCCGACGCTTTTCTACGAGCGGAGACTGATACGGCCTGAACCAGCTAGCGGCTGCGCCGGCTTCTGGCTGTTTGCTTGCTGCCGACCTAACCGAGTTATTGGCTTTTTCTATTTTTACTAGAAGCTCGCGTGATGTGGGATGTTTTGGGAAAAGGCGGGACGGTGGGTTTTTGGATGGGAGATGGGTGATGGAAGGATATGTGGGGTTGTTCGGTTTGTGGGTCTGGTTTATTGCGTGAAGAACCTCACGGGGTTTGAAATGTAAATTTTTATGATAAACGGTTGAAAGTTTATTATAATTATTTTGGTAAATGTAGAAATTTAAATTTATATACGCTTTTTATAAAGAAATATTCAAAAAAGATTCACGTTCAAAAATATTACGAAGTCGTATTTTATAAGCTTTAACGTGTTAACCAATGAATTCTAATCAACTGTCTTAGTGTTACCCAAGATATTTTTTTATTTACTTTCTAATTTTTCAAAAAAATGTTGCTTTAATGTTATTTTTCATTAAAAGAAGCCTGTTATATAACAAGATATTTTTTTTCAAAATTAAAATTTATTTATAAATTAATTGATTAATAAGTTAATTATTTATAATTTAAGTGATATAAATAAACAGGCATCTGTTGGTTTGCCCCCACAGAGACTCCGCTTTACCGACGTGTCTCTCTATCAAAGAAAAAATAAATCACCTTAATTGCATCGAATCTGCAAGGCTTCAATCCCAAGTAGATACTGCCCGGCACCGGTCCGGCAAATCGAGTCGCATAAAACAACCATCCATCTCCTCTAAAACAAAACACACCCCCGTTCCCCTCTTACTTTAACAATCAATCCCTAAACAAAGAAACTATCTCAATATAACCATATAAAAAAAAATCCAATTCCATTCTTACACTCAAGCCTCAGCTACGCGCGGACAGCAGCAGTAGGCGCGCGCCACCCTCGTACTCAGCTCTGTATCCACGTGACCGCGAGCCCAGCTTTGCGGGCCATTTGCCGGTGTTGCTGGACAACCAGTCGTCGTCCTCGTTCGTGGCGCGCACCCCGCCGCCCAGCTACGCCCAGGCCCAGGGCATCTGCGTCGCCTTCTCCCTGGAGCAGCTCATCTCCAGTTCCGGTAAATTTGGGCATTTGGGGTTGAGGGTTCATCAGCGAGGGTTTGGATGGGTATGTGGAGCGGTGTTTGGTCAGGTTTTGATGATGAGGATTGGAGATTTAAATGTGAGTGGGTCAGGTAGACTGGAAAAAATGAGAATGTAATGAAATTGACATACTGAAATGTCATTTTCTACTGTTCTGTATATACATTTGTAAATAGGCATTTTAGTAAAATGCGATTTTGATTATCGGAGAAAATGAAATAGAAAATAATTAATGAGATCTAAGGTTGTACTGAAAAAAATTCGAAATTCCCGCGTAAAGCGAACATTTAATTTACCCCCGAGACTTTCTACCTCACTAAATTTGGCTAAAAAAATATTTCAGGAAGTTTATATCGATTTTCCTCGGTTGTGTCAAAATCTATTATTAATTATTTTTGAAAAGTTTACATTCATAAAGTATTTAAACATTTATTTACGTACATTTATTCTAATTTTCTCTTAAAATAAATAATGCTATTAACATAAATTGTCATAAAATAATTTAGCCTGTGAGTCGTAACATCTTTTCCAATCAAAATCTGAATTAAAGTCATTTTGAAATGTATTTTGAGATAATATACTTTGGTGAACGAAATTTAAGTTGAAGTAATTTTAAACCCGATTCCAAGTTTTCGCCGCTTTTCATTCATTAGCAACAATATAATTAAACTTTAAATAAAGCATCTTTTAGAAAGTAAGGTATATTTATACTAACAAATTAATCTGTAGAATAAATACAATAAATCGCTTCCCGTTACTCCGTTATTTTAGTTTCGTACCTAATTAGCGATAAACTAAACATTCTATTTTTGCTCGGCAGAATACCTTGTAAAAAAAGAGATTGGGAGCGATTGCATTCACGTGAATTAAGTAATTAACGCTGCTTGATAACAAAGTAGTAAAGTTTATTATGCCTTGAAATTAAGAGGAATTAGTATTTAATAATTCATAAACCATATAATCCATTGTGCGAGGTTTATTATTCACGACATATTCCAACACTTCTCTGATATTGTGTCCTTAACCCAAGTGTTTTTAAAATGATTCGTCATCAAGGTCGTTACGAATACTTTTAATTTTGACGAAACTCAATGCGTTAATTTATTGTACGCAACGAAAAAATTATAAAAAATTCAAATACAAAAATAATATATAAAAAAGTAAAATGAAATACATACACAATAATGAATTTTGTTCTATCACATTTTAGTAAGCGGCGGTAGAATCTGGAGTCCAAGACCAGTGACGGCAATCTGTCCTCGATGCGCGACTCTGGTTATCACCGTCGTCGAAGTCCAGCAGTCTGCAGCTACGCACATAACTGCCCTCGCCCTTTTCCTCATGGGGTACGTCATACACGATGATTATGCAATTATCTTTAACATAATATTATCTTCTCCATTATGACAAAACGATCTTTTTGTTTCTCGGTGCGCAGCTGCTGGCCATGCTGCATGCTGCCTTACTGCATCGATTCCTGTAAGACGTCTCATCACTACTGTCCCTTCTGTCGGACTTACGTCGGGACCTACACGCCCTGGTAAGGATGTATTTCATTTATATCGATGGCTCCGAATGAAAAAGCATATCTTTTCTGCTTATACACGGGTTTTAATTTTGGAAACTTCGGAAATTTTTAATTTGGAAGTTTAATTATTTATTTGTGGTAAAAAAGGTTTTTTATACAAAATTGATCTTTAAACTTTAACTATATCCGTAAAATATTAATATGTTTTTCTACTTCTCACTTTAAAACTTGTGCTTTCTTTTTATTTTAAATACTTTAATAAATTCTATGTAAACGCGCAACTTGAGATTAGCCAGCTCAGATTCAATCCGACTCTATCACGTGGCCCGATTGGCGCGTTCGCAGAACCGCGTGCACCTAACCTCAAAAATATCATTTGTTTTCATCCGTGTGCACAGATGCTCTTCACGTGGTCGCGGACACGAGTTATTGCCACCAACGACAATAACTTCATTTAATTACAAAAAAAGAAAAAAACTACAAAATGGGCGTGGACAAAGTGCAGCAAAAAACCGAGTTCAGACGTCCTGGCCGGCCGAGAAAGATAAAAAAGAAAAGGTCGCGCACGGAATCGGAGACTTCGAGTGTGGATAGCAAAGCCGAGAGCAAATCTGAGAGCAAAATCGAGAGCAAAGCCGAGATCGAAGCTGTGATTACACCGACTTTGGTGCCAGTCAAAAAGAAAAAGAAGAATGCTTATAATGCAGATGAAGAGGCAAGGTAGGCAAGGTAAAATTTTTAAGTTTGTCAGTTTGGAACTGAATGACTATTTGTTTATGCAGGTTGGAGAGGCTGGTGTTCGGTGATCCCAGTGATGTGATAAAGAATTTGAAGGGAGAAACAGAGAACGAAGCTGAGCCAGAGGCTGCGAATGAGGTTGATGAAGCCATTGAAAGCCAAGATGTTCAGGATGACAGTAGCGATGTTAGCGAGATTGAAGAGACTGCTGAGGATGATGAATCTATTGTGATGATGAAGTCAGAAGATGAATCCATAATTACGGTTGATTCCAAAGTGTCTGTCAAAGCTGCGGCATGGGTAGATGAAGACGATGAAGAATTACTGTAAATTTTTTTTCTTAGCTTGGCTACCTTTATTATATCTATGTAGAATTTTCATTTATGCTATTACCTTTTTCTAGGGTTAATGAAGCTTTGATTGAACAAAATCGAAGATTGCCCAAGGGTAGGCCAGAGAAAAAGTACCGTGAATTGCTACAAAACAAATTTGCACATGTAGTAGGTGGCACTCCAAAGTGGGCAAAATTGGATAGAGAAAAAGAAGCTGATTCGGATGATTCAGATGATGAGATTTTAAAAGTAAGTTTATTAACAAATAATGGTAAATAAATATGTAATTAAGTTATATATTAAAATTTTTTGTATTATTATTCCTATTTTTACAGCACAGCAATCATTTTGTGCCAAAAAAAACTAAATCTTTATCAAAAGGAAATATTGACTTGAAAGTTCTATCACATATTAACAAACAAACACATACAGAAGGTCCTTTTGTCAATACTGTACAGTTTCATCAATCATCGACAGTTGCATTAGTTGCTGGTTCTTCAGGTGTACTTTCTTTATTTGAGGTACATGATTTAAATATAAATAATCATATTGCTTTGTAAAATTTTTATTAATAATTTTATATGTTTAACAGGTAGATGGTAGGGAAAATAATAAATTGCACAGTATGCAGTTTGAAAGGTTTCCGATATATACAGCAAGATTTTTAAAAGAAGGCACAGAAGTACTTGCTGGTTCAATGAGTCACGCACATTGTTTTTCATATGATTTATTAAGTGGAAAGACACAAAGAATACCTTTACCTCATGGTATTACAAATATGAAAGTAATTACCTAATTTTAATTACATCTTAAAAATATAGTTTTTTTCACACTAATTTTATGATTTTTTTTCTAGAAATTTGAAGTATCACCTGATGGTAAAATTATTGCTATTTGTGGAAGACTTGGAGAAATACATTTGATTTCCAGTAACACAAAGGAAATAATTGGCACAATGAAAATGAACAGAAAGTGCCGAACTCTTGCTTTTACATCAGATAGTACAAAACTTATTTCTCATGGAGGTAAAATGATATAACATAATTTTAATTTAATAATAACAAACTTAATGATTTTTTCAATTTTTATAGCATAGATTTATTTATTTAAAAAAATTAATTTGATTAAAAATAAAAAAAGTAAAGCAAAGTTACGTCAAAATAGTTACAATATGAAATTCATTTTTGTTCTATACATTTTATTAAAATATTAACACTTTCCTTCTAAATATTATAGAAAGCAGCGAAATTTACGTATGGGACATTGCATCTCGGACCTGTCAAAATCGTGCTTTTGATGACGGCTGCTTGTCAGGCTGTTCACTTGCCATCTCTCCGAATTCCCAGTTCATTGCCACAGGAAGTAAACAGGGTGCCGTCAACGTATACGAGTCCAAGTCGGTTCTAAACGAGAAAACTCCTACACCAGTGAAAACCGTACTGAATCTCGTCACAGCTGTTACCAGTCTCAAATTCAACCCCACCTCTGAGATTCTGGCACTGGCGTCAGACAGAAAGGCTAATGCCTTTAAGATGCTGCATTTACCATCTTTTCACATTTTTGCAAATTTCCCAACCTTCAGTACGAAAATGTTCAACGTACTGGATATAGATTTTTCACCTGCGAGCGGTTACATAGGTGTGGGAAATAATAAGGGTTTTGCTTATCTGTACAGGCTTAAGCATTATGGAAATTATTAGATTTATTGAATATAGAATTTCGTTAATACAATTTTATAAAAAAAAATTCGTTGTTTTTTCACTATTCTCTTTAGTTTTTCAAAGTATTTACTATGTTTATTATCATAAAAAGTAAGAAAATATGATATAATATTTTGTAAAAGAAAACAAAAATTAAAAAATTATTTAACGTTTTATAAGTAAATTATTAATAATGTGTAAATATTTCAAAATAATGTACACACAATAGATAATAAGTTTCAGATTTATATATAAAATTTTATAGTTTAACAGAACTGCAATTTTCAAAATATAAATAAAGTTTTTTATTTATTTAGAAGAAAAATTAAGAATCTAGTTATTAATTATATTTTTATAAATATAATAATGTACATTTTTAAAAACCTTAGTGTATAAATGATTATATAATTAAAAAATAAATATATGAAAAGTCTATAAAATCTGTTTCATTTGCTACTCATTTTTTTTTTTTTTTTTATTTTTTCAAAATAAAATTGAAATGTTGCATAGAAAACACGAATTTAAAAAATAAATTAATAAAGGTTATACATGCACTTACTTCACATAAGTGAAAAATAAATTAAATAAAAAAATTAATTTTTGTACTAAAATAAATAAATCTTGATTCTAAAAATTTAGCTGAAAAAAAGATCTAAATAAATAAATTAATCTTATTTTTTTTTACTTAATTTTATAATTTGGATAATTCAGAAAAATATAAGCTAGTAAAGTAAAAAAAAATAGCTTTTAAAAGCAAATTTGAAAAAAAACATTAGTTAAATAAAATTAATATTTTATTTAAAAAATTAGACTATCTATTTTTAGTAAAAGAACAATTTCAAAAAACTTCCAAATCAGTAAGTTCGATTTTTATTTACAACTTACAACTACAGAGTCGCGTTATTGGTAAATGGGTAGAACGAACAAAAAGCAACATCTTTTTTCATAATATAAACATTTTTCTTATTCAAACGTATGTTCTTACATTTACACAGTACAAAAAATTATACTCAGACCCGCCGGCCCGCGGTTTTTCACAATTGAGAGAATACGCGTGTTTTCAGCTATGACTTGGGGACGGCCGACGTTTCTTTTTTTTTATTTCTTTTCTCATCGAAGGGTCGTGTGAAGAGCAGAAGACACTGGGGAGTCTCGAATTTCTGTACAAGTATTTATTATTTTTCGTCTGTTATTTAACTCTACCGGCGCTTCTATTTTAATAATCAATTCTTCCGCACGAAAATTAAAAACTTGGAAAGAGCCAGATTTACGGTAATCAAAAAAAAATGACTGTTTCCTATGAACGATACTGCATTTGATCCAATGCAAAATACAACGCAAAAATCGAATCGAAACAAAATTGAATCGCCGGTAAAGGACAAATGAAAGTTAATGTGCGATCCGCCCCCAATACACGGCATTTTTAATATTTTTTTTAGTAGTCTTTTGCATTCAAGAAAAAACGCACGCACACCACGGATCGAACACATTTTCAATATAATCGCTTCTGCTTCATTTTTATTTCTTTACTACACCATTAGTTTTATTTTCAAAAAAAGCTTCACCGAACATACGCACACATACGTACACATAATCGAGTTCATTCACATACTCCTTCCACT
>UELX01004322.1:0-18411 GCA_900480035.1 Eupelmus urozonus
AATTATTAGAATTTTATTACTAATTTTTTAATTTTAATCGCATTTTTGAGCAAATTCAACTACTAATATTTTTATTTCAGTCGCATCTGTACGTGTCGAAATACTAAAATTCTAATCAATTCACATCTAATATTTATATGTGGGCATTATAATATTTGGCAGTCTAATTATCTGACGAATCATGCATGCCCGGTCTACTAAATGAAACTCACCCATCAAAAAGAATTTAAATGTCCTAATTGTCCGGCTATATTCTCGCATAAATGTGCCCATTGCCTGTATAGCTCTCATTACAAATATACTTTATTGAAACACATTCACAGTCGACACTTCAAGAACTAAAAAACATTAAAATCAAAGAAGGTACATTGAGAGAAAATTTTTGAAATTTTTGTAAACCAGTCACAATCCGAGTAGAAATAAGATAAAAATATAAATATAAATTTGTAAAATTACATTTTCGTTAATGTAAATAAAATATATTTATAATATTGGTCATAATATGTATTCTATTATGTTTGTATATTAATACGTATTTAATAGCACTGTTGAGGGAATTATCAAGGTAATTCTATAAACTTAAATTAAGTTATGATCAGATTCATATTTAGGATTGTCAGGATCTGATATCAAGTAAAGAATTAGTTGAAATTAAGATAAGAAATATTCTCAATAGTCGACCTATTAATGCGTTGAGAAAATCACGTCTTCTATGTAGAATTAGAAACTTCTTAAGCAAGTTTAATACGGTTTTCAAAATGAAATCTTATATTGCATAATTCATTAAATGATATAAGAATTAATTGACCATAATGTAATTCAAAATTTGACTGTATAATTTCGAAAAATTTTTGTTTTCCAATTATTATTTGTTTGCGTATAACACCAGTTATTGCATAAGAACTACCTTAACTAGATATTATAATATCAATTTGAAATTTGAAATTTAAAAATTAATTTAGATCTGGAAATCTTTCTTTTCGCTCAAATAGATTAGTTTACTTAAAATAAATTTAATATGTACATGACCTAATTTCAATTTTAAGAATATGCATACCACTAATTCAGCAGCTATATTAAATTATTATAGTGCTATAAAAAAAATAACAACATTTTTAATAAATATGCTGTTTTAATAATATTTTCAATGTACATCTAAGTAAATAAATGAAAAATTAAATATTTTTGTCTAATATATTACTTCTCTTTCTCGTATGAGCTTTCTATATCGCATAAGTAGGTATTCGAATTTCCTATAAGCACCTGCACTTCCTTGCGTGCAATCCTTTTTTGTCACGCAATTCTAAAATCAAACCGCTTATTTTATTGGCATAATAAAATAGTAAACAGTATTAACGACAATTTAAGCCCTTAGTAAAGCTCTTTACGAAGTTTTTAAACTACTATCCATTCCACAGAATTTATCAATTTATTTTGATAAAGAACTAAAACTATAGCGTTGGCAATAGTTCAAAAATTTCTTCACCGAGCGATTAAGGCAAATCAAATATTCAAACAATGTCTGTTCGTATATATAATAATAGTACATTACGCACCTAGGGAGGAAAAATAAAGAATGTCCCAGATCGCATGTAAATTTTCGCCTGAGGCGAAGCCGATATACATGCGATCTGAGGCTTTCTTTATTTCCTCCCGTGGTGCGTATGCTATTTTTCACCATACCCGGGCCGAAAATACTACTTTCGTGATTTTAAGCCAGGAGCGAAAGTAGTACTTTTGGCCAGGTCATGGTGAAAATATACATTATTTTGTATTCGTTTATACAAGACTATAATATAAAAAATTTCACAGAGTATTGCTAGTACTATCGATGATAAGACTAAAATAGGTAACAAAAATAGGTAATTTTTAAAGAAGAGCCGCACGAAGCCCACCAGACTATTTTCAACTCTAACAATTATGCTATACACGATAACAGTTAGTCTTGTACAAATTGTGTTTCTATTGTTCAGAATATTACTAACTTAAAATAAAATGTTTTTTAATAAAAAAAAGGTTTTAAATAATGTAGCATTTTGTTATTGTTTTATATGAGAATAATTAAACAAATTAACCCTACCCCGTAACTACTAAAAAACGCGCTAGTATTTGAAATAAGAAGGGTGGGCGGAATTGGGTCGGGGTACCTTATTTATAGTATTTATGGTTTTAAATGCATTAAGCTTGGCTAGAAATAGGACTCAACATATTTCGTTAAGACCATAAATTTGCCAAAGTTTTCACGAAATTTGTCGAGGAATTTTCGAGATAAATAATAAACATTTTTGTGATGGCGATAATTGATCCGCCATAGATCGTGCCTAAAAAGTGTACGATACATCCATAGTTAATGAAGTTATATTATGAATTAATTTGTTGAAGAAAAAAAACTTTAAATATAAGTATTTTTTTACCATTTGCTGTAGATGAAAATCTGTCTTTGTAAGAAACACATAATCTTAATTCATTCCCACCTTAACGATGATGGTCACGTCTTTCCCCAAAACCACCCTCGGCAATATGCGACTTTACTCTCACGGTGCATAATGCACTATTATTTAACTTACGCGCTAAATTCTACTCTCTCCCACATCTCTTCCATCCCGTCGCATTCCCAAAAATTCAAAATTACGCCTGATTTCAAAAACGCGTCTACTACCCTTGTTTTGCCCACACTCGTCAGCGGTTTTTGCACAATTCCATAGTCTAACCCTCCCTGCTTTTGGCTTGCTCGAGAGAAAGATGCGCGCCCGTGCAGATCGCAAGAGGAATAATCGGACAGCAGGGAGAGAGAAAGAGAGACAGAGCGAGAGAGCGAGAGAGAGAGAGGAGTGCTCTAGGGTACACATACACAGGGTTCGCGTCCGCGCGCTCGCCAGCAGCAGCAGCAGCAGCGTCATCATAAGACCTCTTTGTTCTCCGGCAATTTCAGCGGCATTGTCACCGTCAACAATGTCCACTTGACATTCTCCCTCTCGCTCGCGCATTGTTGTAGGCCATCCCCCACCTCCCTCCGTGCGCTCACTCTCTTTCAATCATAAAGCACATCGTGCGCGCCCGGAGAGAACGAGGGAGAGAGAGAGAGAGAGCGACAGAGAAAGAGAGAGAGAGAGAGGGACTGCTGTGCGAGTTACACACACCTCTGAGCGAAAGCTCGCGCGCGGCCCGGGCGCGCGTGCCGTCCTCGCGGTGTTCAGTTTTGGGTCCTTCCAAAAGACTCGTTCCTGCTCTTCCGAGCTTTCACCTTAGCGATTCAGTTTCGCTCGACCTATACCCTACCAAAAAATTACGTATCGGTGCACGCTTGTACATACGGGCCATTTAATCAACCTATAGAACGCGCGAAATCGAACTCTCCCTCCCCCGCACTCCGAGAGTTCCTCGCGCGTTTCTTCTTCTTTTTGCCCTTCCGGCCCGAGCTCGGCGTCTCCGCTCGTCCCTCCCGTAATTGTTCCCTCCTCCCCCGGCGCTGCACATCTGCCTATTGTCCACATTGTAACGCGCGACGTCGTCGTTCTCTCCTAGCGCATTGTTTCGACGCATTGTTCGACGCGCGCGCCCGCTCGCGTGCGCGTCTCTTTCTCCTCTCGCGCTCGCCCGCCCGCGCGTCTTTGTTCGCGCCCAAGTGAACTTTTCGCTGTCTGTCTCTCTGTCGCGGAGCTTTGCTGGCCAGGCTTGCAACGGCGCGGCCCTACCGGCTTTTTTTTCGTGCTCTTGGGAGCCTGTGACTGGTGGGTTTTGATGATTGCGGTTGATGCGGTTGGTGGTTGAGGCGCGGGAGTTGGGGTGTATATGAAGGGTGTTGTGTTCAAAAATGATGTTTTTACAAACTTTTGCGAATTTTGTTCGTATGCTGCGTTTGACAATATATGTGTTTTTATGCATGGAAACTTTCCTATTTATAGCAGGTGCCGATTTTGATGTATTAATTAAAGAGGGGTTCCTCATCATGTGAAGCATTGACAGTGGCTCCAAAAATAAGCGTTTGTGCTTATTACACAAAAACAATTTTTAGATTATAATCGAACATTGAACATTTAAGTTAATTATGATAATTATTAAGGTTAAAATCCTGGCAGATATTCTAATAGTCGAAATGGCCAGAAAATTAATAAACAGCGAGCTAAACTGCCCATTTCTTAACTTGCAAGAAACGCTTTTTTAATGGTTTTTTAATATTTCTTAGCCTAAGTTGGTCTTACCTCAAACGTTACTATTATTTCTATCTCTTTGGATCATGAAATGTTATAGGTTCGTTAAAAAGAGCGTTTCATGCTAGATAAGAAATATCCAATCGAACTGATTTGTTTTTAGCTAAATGACTAATTACTGGGTATTTCCACTAGAGAAGCTTATAAAAAATTCAAAATCTTGATTCATTCATTTTTTTGAGATGAGCTAGTACAAACTTGAAGAAAGAAAGACTCTGAAACTAAAAATATGAATAACTAAAAGAAAAAAAGCTTTTTGTTCCTTTTGTAAACTGTCAAGACTACATTGCCAACTATAACTTGAAGCACTTCTTTAACATTTTGTTGTAATTCTACTTGTATTTAGACAAAAACAAATAATTTTTTTCATTGAAATCCTTTATAATAATTCTATTAAGATAACCAAATTGCTCAATAAACAATCAAAAATATTTTCCATAATTTTTTCCCATCCACGAAGCTAGCCGAAACCAATCACTCGTTTCGCGCAAACCTCGCCGCGCGCATCATCGAAAACTGTCCTACCGGCAACGTAAAAAAAAACAACGAGCCGAATAACTTAAAAATTTGGACGAACGCGCCGCACTGATCCGCGATATATAAATCGCCTCTCGTCGCGCAGCGGCACAGTATAAAATCCGGCGGCGAACAATGCCCCATTATTAATCATTCCAAATAATCGAGCACTGTGCGGCTCCACGCAGCGCAACGAAAATCCACACGCGCGCTCGGAAAAAAAGCGAGGAGAGCGAGAGAGAGAGCTTCAGGCTAGGACGGCGAAGTAACTACAATTAAGTCTGCCCCGGCCGTGTGGCTGAGTTGCTCCATTGAGGAGGAGAGAATTGGCTTAGCCGCGCGCGCAGAGAGAGAGAGAATTCGCGCAGATTATCAAGCATCAGTTGCCGGGAAGAATAAGCAGCCGCCCCCGCCGACCGTCATTTAACTTTAACGCTCCAACTGGCCCTATACTACCGCTCTCGCCGGTATAGCCCTCTGCCGTTCGAGGACCGAGCTCGGTCCATGCTAATTAAATCTGCTCCGACTCGCTCTTTTTACGTCCTGCTCTCTCTCTCTCTCTCTCTCTCTCTCGCTCGCTCGCTCGCTCGCTTTCTGTATATAGAACATTCCCCTTTTCACCGGCTGCCTCTACCGGGCTTTTTTCTCCCGAAGGTCTCGTTTTTTTTTTTGCTCATGGTTTTTATTGTCTAGCGGCGAACTGGTGATTTTCGATGGAGGAGCTCGCGAGATTTGAGCGTGCCGAGAGATTTGATGGGTTTAGCTTTTAATGCTGCGAGCGGTGCTGGTGAATTTTGGATGAAAAGACTAACGAGCGGGAGATTGGGATACGGAACTTGAGTTTTTGCTCGAATTTTGACTTTGTCTGCTTTATTGTAGATACGAATCAGCTAGAATCTGAATTGTTATTTGACACTACACGGTAATCCTCGATATAAGTTATATTTCGCCAATATTTAGTAATACAAGTAGATAACAGTAATAGCATGTTTCGTTTTAAATCATTAGACATTAGATTCAGGTAAGCTGACGTCTTACCAAACTTGTCACTTACCTACTTAAAAACGTAAAAATAATTTTCTACGCTAAAATGATTCATAATTATGTTAAATATTAATAATTTCTTCATTAAAATTGGATACAAAATTGAAGATCTTTATTTATCAAAAGACATAAACAAATAATATTACAAAATTTGAAAATTTTAACGAGGGAGTACGGACCGATTCGTACCCAGAAACCATCAACCGACTGTGGAAACCCTCACACGAATCGAGGAAACCACGTTCATCGGATAATCGGTATTCACCCTACTTCCTCTACACCTTATACATTATAATTCATTTTGCTCTTTGTTACGTTCACCTCGGATCTACCTCGACTTCCACCGTCAATTTTTCCACCATATTTGCTTTTGACTCTAAAAACGACAATGCCGAACGCGAGTGCACGATGACACCAAAATATTGCGCACTTATCATTCAACCTTTTGTTAGCATTATTAATCGGATTTACGTGGGGAGACTGGGTTTAGGGCAAGGCTTGCAAAGGTCATCACGATGATAATATTTACGCTTTGAGATAACCAAGCTTTTTTCTTAGTTGATCGATGTGATTTCGTTGAAATAAAATATTAAAGTTTTTAAATACCTAGTTATTAGAAAAAGCAAAATAAACGTTAATTGTAGTAACTCGGCTATTAATAATTATCAGTTCTAAAAATTAATCTAGAATTAATAAGGAATAAACCTATTTGATTAACATTGTTTATGTATTCCTTTTCCATCTAATGACTCAATCATAAAAAAAATTGAATGTACTAATGTATGAGTTTATACATATTGACTAGCATTATGATTAGCATAAGCATTGCGAATTTCAAAACAATTTTCTTAAAGGATCAAAATAATCGCTTTCCATCACAAATTCATAAACTTCTAAATTGTCTCAGTGCTTGATTTCCCCCAGGAAAAAAGTCCCCGAGACCCCCAAGATACAACTCGTAGCCGTATAGGTGCGAAAGGATCCGCGAGTCCATAGAATCTAAACTACAACAATAGCCAGTAATATCGAATGCGGCCGTGCGTCCGTTCCGGGCCGCATTCAATGCTATAATTATAAATTGGTGTCTTTCAGCCGGGGCGCTGGCAGACGGCAAATGGACGCGTAACGAAGCCGCGCCTGAACGGGCGCAACTTTGCGCTCTCTCCCCGGGGTGTATTATGCGTGCTTTGGAAAGGTCGCTTTGATGCAAGGTGTACGGCGCAGTTGGCTAGTTTTGAAAAATTAGATGTATTGAAATGGTCGATGGTTCTTGAGATGAATTAAAATCGACAATGACTTTTGTAAACAAAATTGAACTTGAAAGATTATTATAATGATTAGATTATAATCGTACAAATCTATTTTATATAAAAAGAGCACAAAGATTTTAATTATAAATTTTACAAAAAATTACTTGAGTATATCTTGGAAATCACATCAGCGCGTTAATAAAATTTAACGAAATCTTCAAATTTTTTTGAACAATTAAAACTTAATATTATTTTATAAACATTAAACATTCTATGCCCCTCTGGTAGAAAATTCCTCAATAAAATTGGCCAAGTCTGTAAAACTAGGCTAGTGGATGGCTAATTCTTCACAGTTGGCCATCCGCTGGCCAAAAAATGGGGAACGCTTCTATCAGAGGCGTTAAGTTTCATATAATGGTTTGCTTTATTCTGTACGTATTATATATTTCATAACTTTCATACCTGAATAAAAATATTATCAATTATGCTTAATCGTTTCAATTTCGTTACGTCCTAACAGGTTCCTTGTCAATGTAAAATTTTCTTAAAACGGAAAATCAGATATAAAGAAGTCAAACCGTCCCTTGTATAAATGATTCCATTTAATCGCTAGTTAATCTTTAGTCAAAATGGATTTAATGATATTTCTTAACCTATAACCATTTTAAATGGGTAAATTTCTACCTTTCCTTGAACCTCTCAGCAAAAATACTACACCTTACCGAACAATCAGTGAAACGCGCCACGCGCCATAATAATTACATCTTAGCGCACCTCGCAATTCCACATCCAACGAGATCCATCGATCACCTCCCTTCCTTCACACCCACGACGAACCCCCCAGCCTCCTCTCACACATCGACGAAGAAATTAAACAATTTTCATCACGAGACTTCTCCCCCGCTTCCTCAAAAAAGACAGAACCGCGGCTAAAGAATGCGGCGCGATCGCAATTTGCCTCGTCGCGGAAATGCGGCGAATTCGAAAAGAGCGCGAGGGAGAAAGAGAGAGAGGCAGAGCAGCGCCCGATGCATACGTAATGCAGCCGCCCCATTGTGCAGGAGCCGCGCGCGCTCGCGCAGCCCGGCGCACTCTTTTGTCTACGCCGTTGCCGCGGCGGAAAATTCTGACCCCCATCCCCCCGCGGCCCGCGCGCGATGGAGAACAGGCCTGCCTATATATCGATCTTCGACCGATCATTTGCATGCTCATTGTTCGCGCATCCGCGAATTCCTCTCCCTCGCGCGGCGAACAATATTCCTGCCCCCGCCGCGCTGCCTTCTGCGCGTGCCTCTGGACTTTTTCCTAGGCGTCTCTTTTGAAGATCTCTTCGCCAAGTTTTCGCCAATTATTCGCGAGTCTAAGCTTGGGGGTGAGGCTGGTTTCGATGCGGTTCGGATCGGCGGGGATTGTAGTGTGTATCTTTTTGAGATAATGGTTTGGATTCAATGTATGAAATGTTTGACGGGTAATTTCTATAAGTACCTATAGCGTAGAACTAAAACTTAAATACAATTACCAAAATGTGCTTACCAACACCTGAGTACAATCACAAATAATAATTATATAATAATAATTATAATAATTATATTTTCATTATTGTGATTGACTAATCCAAATATGTAAACATTGTAATGCTTTAAAGATACAATTTTCAATCGAAAAAACTGACCGTTTATCTGCATTTTCCGTTCCCCAAAACTTAACTCTAGAAAAGCTCAAAACTATAAACTCTTTCATCGCTTAAAGCTCAAGTCCGCTGAGTCTTCAGCTGATTAAAGTTTCGAGTATCAGGCGCTCGCGCGTAATATATGCGGAAGATATTGCGAGCCGTGTCTTAATGGCGCCGAGGCGTCCGCGAAAGGATTAAACTCTAGCTCTGGGATCAGCTTCACGCGCGGGGCAAGATATTCCGTAATTAAACGGAAAACAACGGCTTCATTATGGTGCACCTACACGCGCCGACCATTCGCATCTTATCTCTGCGAGGATGAAGATGCTCGTTGATAAGGTTTTTATTTACACAAATAAATTTAAGGCCATCTCATCTTGTAAAAGACAACTATGCCCACTATCCACAAAAAGCTCCATAATACCCATAACAAAAAGCACCTCGTTCACCAGTGCCGATCGTCCATTCAAACCTGCATGTACACGCGACCACACCTGTCATGCGGAAAAGCAAGGCGCGAGCTTCTGCCTATATACTAACGAAAGTAAGAGAGAAAAGCGCGGAACTATAAAGCACAGAAGAACGAGCGAGAGAGAGAGAGAGAGAGAAAGAGAGAGGAGGTGAAAGAGGGAGGGAAAAAGAAAGCTCGCGAGTGTCGGAGAAAGAGCGGCGACGGGGCCGGCGCCTCGCGAGTCGAGAGGGCTGAGCGTGCGCGTGTGCGCTCTTTTATTTCGCACAACAATGGACGGGCCGCTTTGTTTCAGGCATTGTCAGCCGGACAGTGTAACGCGCGCACAAAAGTTATAATGAAACGCTATTTATTTTAATGTGTATAGCGAGAACGCGCGCCCGGCTCTCTCTCTCTACCTTGCCGCGCTCTCTGTTTCTCTCTCTCTTTCTCTTTCGCTTCTAATGTCTTTCTCTTTCGCTACGGCTCTACTTTTTTTTCGGCCATTATTCTACGGATTTCTAGGTCTTGGTTTTTGTAGTCGCGCCGAGGTTGTTATGTTCGGATGGAGCTTCGAGGCTTTTATTTAACCATTGGAGCTTTTGTGGCTGATGATCTGCGCGATTTTTTTCACTGAAAGCTCAGAAAAGCTCGTGATTTTAATGAATACTTTAATTCGGCTTTGATCGAGTAATTAAGAATGGTTTAAAAACATTTATTTTCTTTTATCAGTATTTTTATCAGTTTGAAATCAAAACCTGCTGGGCTAAATTTATGGTTTTAAAAAAATCTATATCCGAAAATAATTGTTGCTAGAATAAATCGGCTTCTGGTTGCCTCACATCGATAATTCTGATTTTGTTTACTGCTAACATTTGAAATTTCATTCATAACTATGAAAATACGTATTACTATTTCATGGACAAAAGATTACTTTTGATTTTTATTAGATTAAATTTATTTTTGGTCTGTGTAAAAATATGTGTTAATTATTTTTTATATGTTTTTTAATTTTATGAATGTTAACTATAAAAAAAATTCACCTCCGGCCGCGTAGCTAATCCCTATTTTAGTTAGTAATTTTCTAATTTAGTTACTAATAAAAAATCTTTGAAACTCAACTTAAAACTCTTCTCAATCACACTAGCTTCGAAAAAAAAATAATATAAAACATATTTTAAGCATATATTCTTCATACACAAATGCTCCGATCCTAAATCCTTTGACAGTCCGCGCAGCGAGTGGCCCATCGGATACTCGGAGCGCGCTAAAAAAGATCACAAAAGAAACACCCGCAGCGTCGAGTTCGCGGGAGGAGAAAAGGGGGGAGGTATATAGGGAGGAAAGTAGGAAATCATTATCAATACAAAAATAATTGCGCCCCCGCGCGACGGCGAATCCAATTAGGCCGACTTCCGTCCTCGCTCTCCGTCGTCTCCGTGGGTCTTCCACGAATCGCGTTCCATTTCGACGTCGGACAACAATGGCCCCTGCTTTAATAATCGCTTCCGGTCGACGGCGCGTGCCTTCGCCGTCTCAAACTTGCGAGATGCGCACTCGTGCATATTTTTTTTTAGATTAGCGGAACTGGTCCAGACTGCGAGAGATAATCGACGCTGCTGGTTTTTTCGGGCATCGGTTGTTTGACTTGTTTTGCTTTAGATAATCCTTTTGTTGTTTTTGGACGATTTATAGGTGATTTGGTAAGGGCCCTTCTTATTTATAAAGACTTTTCTGGTGACAGAAAGAAAACGATACTTATCTCTATGAGATAATTAAATAAGTTCTTTTTTTTTAATCTAGTTATAATTTTTAAAAAGCTTGATGGTCCTTATAAAAAATTCATAGAGTTACTGAAAAGTTAGTAATGTCGTTTACGTTGGCTGTGCGTCTCAATATATCATCGATAGTTTGACAAAACTACGATAAATAGATTTTCTATTACGATAGAAGCCTTATATAATATACGACAGATACACGGGAATCCAATAACGAAACAATTAAAATAGCCAAGCTCAATTCGTTTTAAATCAGTTCTCACAAGTCACCCTTTATATACTTTTAGACAAGATTTCGTACGCACAACGAGAAAAACACCTCAGCAGTACCAAGGACTCTAGGTCATGTAAAATAAGTCTCCAAACTTCAGCCGGACTTCAAAAGACGTCCTCGCAGTCATTCGCGAAATCAATAACCCACCAAGGAAGAGCGAAGAGCAAAACGGATTCCTTCCATTTCCCGCGCGTATGGCGGGGTTTCGAGCAAACAGATCTCTCTTTCTCTCTCTCTCTCCCTCTACACGCGCTCCATTTGACAAAAAGGCGAGAGGAAAAAAATTTTTTTCTTCCTTTCAACGCCACGCGGGTGCGCGCCCCCCACCCCGTTTCTTTTCAAAGCTTCAGCCCGCCTCGAACACCCCCCCCCCTTCTTCCCCCCTGTGGTAGTAGTGCACCGATAAGGCTTTATCCTTTGTCCTTTGAATATCACTTCCCGTTTGATGAGGCGAAAACCCGCGCGCTCGCGTCGTTCTGAAAGAAAAAGTAATTTCTCCGAAGGGAGGGGGTGGGCGAAGAACGGGACGCCAAGCTTTCTTCGTATACTTTGTACGACGTTATATCGTGTATAAAAGGCGCGAGGCGTTTTCCGCGCTCGAGGAGAGGCGGTCAGCTTTCAAGGAGAGTGACACGTGCGAGAAATAACGTATTCTTATTTATATGCTATTATACTTCATTGCTGCAGGTTTAGTCTTTGAAACTCTTACAGTGATCCTGGTGGGAATTCTAATAGTGCAAAGGGCTATGAAACTAAAAAATGGGCAGTCAAAGTGGCCATTCTTATCTAGTACGAAACTCTTTTTAACCGCGCTTAACATATCTTGGCCTAAGTTGACCTAAATCAAAAAGGTATTTATACAAATACCTAAATCAAAAATCTGAAGAAACTTTTATTCACTTTGTGATTGATAACAGAAATTTTTCTATTAAAAACAGGAATTAAAAAAGTTGACAAATTGAAGGTTCTAATACATTGATTGTTTCTGAACCACCATCGCTAATTATAATCAGAGATCTATTTTATGATTTTGAATACGGTAAGTTTAAGTAATTATCAGGTTTTAAGGACTAGCCTCATTGTACTGACCATTTTCAGGGTAGATAACAACAGCGCTGCGGTGAACCTGAGGACCAGGGACGAGGCCAAAGATGAGAACCACGGGCGGACAAGGAGGATCAGGCCAAAGGATACTTGTACGTAAGTATATTTTTTTAGATACAGAAATATTTGCGGCAAAAATCTAGAATGTCGATTTGTTTGCGGTAGCTGAGGGTACAATGAAATTCTCCCCTCATGGCTATTGAAGCACAGGACTGGGTTATCGCTGTGCAGGCTATATGGAGGCTTGTGAAGTACCAGTAAATCTAACATAGTTGATCGCCTCTTAGAATGCATAATCTGTAAAACAGTGTGGAGCTTTGAAAATACGACGTCTCAATACGTTGCAACCATGCTAAGCTTTTAACCTACTAAAAAGAGGTAGACTAGCGCCGCCGTTACTATGCATCCCCGGCTGCTAACTAAAATTATTGCTATTGATAAAGTTATATTGTAAATGAAAACTTTATTAATAATAAAGAATAACTGAACATTGTTCAAAGAGTTTTGATTTATTAATGTAATGAAGGAAGAGCCAGAAATTCTGAATTTTCCTCAGAATCGATAATTTTACGAAAAATAATTCTAATAACAAACATTTCATACCATATACAAAACAATACCCCTTTTTAAGGGATTAAAAAATTAATAAAGGAGAAAGTGGAGCAACTCAAAACTCTTCCAACTAAAAATCTCAAAAAAACAAAAATCAGCAAGGCTGTCCCCTCGCCAGCAGAAAAGCAGCTCCAGCGAGACGCAGGTCCGGCACTGTGAGCCGCGGAACAATGATGATCCCCTCCCCCTTCTTTGCGCGCGCGCGTGAAATGAATCAGCAGCAGTGGCGGCATGATGATATCGCGGTGATGCTCCGCAAGGGGCTGCCCATAACAATGCTGACGCGACTTCCTCTCGCTTTTTCTTCTTTGGTGCAGCCGATTGCTTTTCATAGCGGGAACTGCGACGACGTCTAGAGGGTGTGGGTGTCTGGGTTAGTGCTACGAGGTCCGTTAGAGGAATACAGTTTTTTTTTATCATTGCGAAATGTGGGTTAAGGATGATGATGGTTTTTCCAGTGGTTTTGTAGTTTTTTAATGATTTTATTGTATATTGGAGTGCTGCTTTTACGAGTAATGTACATTAAATATAAAGTTAAATTTTTTTATAAAAGTTCGTTATGAAATTACATAACACACTAATTTTATTTAAACTTTTAAAGAAATTTTTTTATTCCTTTTTCTTATGATATTTATACGAATATCTTATTTTTAAAATTAAGCGTATATAATTATAATCATTGAAGTTAAAATTTCTTACCATTTACATAATTAAATATTAAATCTTTAAATAAATAAATAAAATGTCAAAAATTTTAAATAATTCAATTACTATAAATTCTGTTAAGTATGTATTACGAATGATATCGCTATATTTTAGAGTATCAAGTTTTTTATATTCAGAATTGCAGAATAAGAAACATATACTGATTTCCATAAGAATACCCAATTACCTTTCATCACTAAAATGACAATTTTACCAACTCTAGAAAAACACCATTCCCATCCACCCAATCGATCCCAAACCTCAAAAACCATCTCTCCCTAATCACCCACCTCGATCCCCGATCATCGTACCTTACCTTCCTCCAACCAATCCAGCGCAACATCCCCCCCCTGAAAATCCATCCCTTAACCACCTCCCCCTCCAGAAGACAGCCGCGTGCGCGCGATACATCCACCCGCACGCGGCCGCATGCGCTCGGTTTATATCGCGCTCGCGCGGAGCTCGACCGAGTGGAGGGGACTACGAGCAGCGGCTCTCTCCGCTGCAACACGCGCGCGCTCAGTTTCCGTGCGGTGCGCGTCGCGTGCTAGCGCCGGCTCCGGTCGCTCCTCGCGCCTCTTCGCACCCACCGATACCGGCTTTTTTTTCGCGCGTGATTTTTTTCAAGTATACACGTACACATTGTCTGTTTTTCAGTGTTTTGCTTTCGAGTGCGCGTCGTCTTTTGTTACCGTCGTCTGACGATCAGTTCAGTGTGGATTCGAAGCGGATCTGTGGGTGAGAGTTCTGGGGTTATGGTTTTGGGGGTTGTATTTAGTGCATCTTTTTTTTGTGTGTGTGACTCCGGTGATACTCGAGTGCTGCGAGATTTGCTGAGTCAACGGAGCTGAGTCGTGCGAGAAGCCGCACCTGTGCTAATCCCAGCGATGATTCACCACTCGCGACGACCAGCTGGGAAAGGAGCAGCTCTCGAATTTCCGCGAGATTTTGGAGAACGGCGCCGCCGAGTGTCAGGGGCAGAGGCCAGCCATGGAAATTCAATCATCGAAAATCGCGATGCGAGACAAACGATCATCCGCTCGCAGAACGGCCGACAAGAGCAGAGAGCGGCAAAAAAACGCAGGGCCAAACAAAGCCTCGTCATTCGTCAAAAAGTCGTCTGCTCCATTGTCAGCTCGCCGGCTCTCCGCTCGTCTGTGTCTGTGTACGCGTGTCTGCGTATCGAGTCCCGCTCTGCACATGCAGCCATTATTTTCCTCTCGTTCATCGCCGCGCGGCGTCACGCAGCCAGCAGCCCCGGTGATTATTTAGTCCTGGGACGTTTCGTGTGCCGCTGACACGCGGACAATGCACGGAGATTTCGGTTTTGAATTTTGGCGCCAGCGGCAGCGCCAGCAGCTTGACGGAGTGGCCTCCTGCGGATATGTGCAGCAGGGAGGTAATTTACGCCGGCGCACAGGTGCGACTCTCGAGTGTTTTGCCGCCTCTTCAGAGAGAGAGCTGATGGAGTGAGAGGACCGGGTGAGTAGATGCGATCCGATTGATGACCTTTGGATGGGTTCTAGGGTTTGGGTGGTTTGATGGAGCGGATTTTTGAGGGATCGGGGGTTGGATTTATTGGATTTTTTTGCGGGGGTGGAGTTTGACGTGTGATTATTGCTGGTGCGAGGGTAATTGAGAGGATTTGGAAGGATGGCTGTGCTGTAAGCTGCATGTGGGTTAGTGAGTGTAGATGCTTTTACTTGTGATCTTTGATAAGAACTTTCACCATTATGATAAGGGTTACAAAAAGTAAAAAACATAATAAAAAGTTATAAAACATTACAAAAAGTTATACATTATGATATTTTTTTATATTTCTATATTGTTTCTGAAATATTGTTGAATGAATATATTCTCATATCGAAATCAAATACAAAAATATTAATAATTAAAATCATTTTAAGTTTATACTGATGAGTTTATCATTAATATACAAATATAAATGCATTTACAATTGTAAGTTATGATTATTCATTAGATATGTAATAAAGTTTTTTATTTTATTGATTCACATTACCCACTCGCTTTTCAGGCTATTCAAAATAAACAATCTCAATTATAACAAACAAAATTAAATACATTTACGATGTACCCCATTCTTGCATAATGATACTAATTCTTTTCATGTACCATAAGCAAATGTCGTGCGGCCACACAAATTATTATCATCCTTTGGCAGTATTTGACCTTCCAATTGAAAAAAAAAATAATTTCAAATATTTCGACAAGTTGTTACTATCTAAATCAAGCTATCTACTAACTAAATCGAGCAATGCGCAAAGTGATGACTTTCGATATATGGAAAAAACCCTCGATCAACCTTCTTTGTGCGCACACCCCGAATTCATCGTCCATTGTTCACTCCCCCGCATGCAATAAAATAAACAAACAAAATAAAAAATTTAAAATAATAAAAAAAATCTCGAACAAGCCGAAAAAATATCGTGTTTGCACATGTCAAGATATTCCCGCAAAGATGAACAAACGCTCCTACCGAAACAATCAAGCCTGCATCCCCTTTTTTTTTCATCCTTATATATATACATTCACTCGGTGGCCACCCTTTATTCTGCACCCCAAAGCCTATAGGCAAGTATACTTCCTCCGTCTTCAACTTCCTCGCTCAGCCGCGAATTTCAAATGAGAAGAGAACCCGCTCGACTCTCCCCCTCCTACGTAAGAATACATTCGCGAGCTTTTTAAATACCCGTCTGGATAAGGATTTCAATTTCCCAAACGATTGTGTCAGCCCGCGAGCGCGCGCGCATTGTGAGCGAGTCTTTCTCTCGTTTTTTTTTCATTTCGCCGCTCGAAACGACGATTCGATAAATTTCGCGCGATAAGCCGCCGGGAATCGACCGAAACTTGGACAATTCAACCAGCTCTTTTTTTTCCCTCGCGCCTGCTCACCTCTTTTTTTGTTCGCGCGCGTTTGGATTCGATACATTCGGCGAAAGAGAGAGAGGGGGGGGCGAGTGGTGAATGGGTTTTTTCAAAAGGGGTTTTCTTTTCAGCGCGCGGGAAGAGATAGCAAAAGCGCATATTCCGCGTGTTTTTTTTTTTTATTTTCAGCTCCTTTGAAGGGGAGGTTCGGCTTCGGTTATTATGCCATCCGACGTCCTCCCGCAGACGGGGTTATTAATTAAAATGTTTTTGAAGTTTCGCGCGGACAATGGCGCTGATGATGTGTATTAAATTAGCGCGCTCGAGTATTGTGCCGCTAATTCATAATTTACTTCTTTGTTGCCGCGCGCCGCGCGCGAGCTCGCCCGCGCTGCTGATAAAAACCGCTTCTTTTCATTGCGCTTTTTCAAAAGTACTTGGCATTGTTGAGTACATGAATGCTTTCGCGAAATATTTTAGTTTCTTTTTTTTTCCGCGACGCTTACTATTTCATGAGCTTTAAGCTGCACGCACGGAACACGGGGCGTGTAATTTTAGAGGCTGAGCTATTTAGAAATGGCTCTTGTCAATTAGACAGGTTTGAGCTATAGTGCACTTAAAGTAAAAATTAGCATTGTCTCTAAAGAAAAATTATTTGTATTTTTGTTTACTATACGTTAAGGATTTTTAAGAATTTATCATATATTTATATGTCTTATCAATTTCTTACAGTGCATAAACGAAAAAAGACAGAGAGAAATGAGAAAAAAGCAATCAAACCATATCCTTCTCAAAACCACATGCTTTATTTGAAAGTCTTGGTACCATCTCAAAACACAATTGAAAATAAAAATAGTCCGTGCTGTATCCAAGATTAACAGAGAACCCAGCTGCGGGTGATATTGCAGCAAATCAAACCTGTCAAACAATTCATCATCTCCTCGCCTCCGTCTCCCCCGGAAAAAAGACAAAACGAAACTCATCGATCAGCAAACGCGCATTTAACAGCCGCGAATTTAATCAAAGACACAGAACCGTCGTCATTGTATATAACCCCGCGAGTCCGCCGAGCGCTCACCTCCGCACAGGCCTCGCACGCCGCGCTGCCTTTTCTCCGGCTCTTCTTTCATCGCGCCTTCTTTTTCTCTCTTTCTCCATATGACTTTTGTTCGCGCCTGCACGCACGTCAAATCTAGAGTATACATATACATACACGCTTACGCGTGTGCGCGAGTGTATTAAAATCGGCTATTGTTGTCGGCTGCGGCTCTCCTCAATGCTAGCCCGAGAATTACGCCATCCAAAGCTTTTGAAATAATGTACCCCCCTCTGTCCCTCTCTCTCTCTCTCTTGTCCCTTTGCGCGCGTAGGACTGGAAGAGCGTTATCAAGAGGGAGAGGATGGGAGTAAGCGCGAAAATGAGAAAAGGAGATGGATGCCTCTGTGTTTAGAAAGTCCCTTTTCGCCTTTTGTTTCTCGCGGGCGAAATTGTTTTGTCGGCCTGGTGTACGCGTGCGCGCGCGAGAGGCTTCTTTTTGCAAATAGGACTGAAAGCCGCGCCGAGAAAATGAAGGAGGCGTTTTGAGAAGCGCGCGAGCTTTCTGAGAAGCTGATGGACGGGGCGGTCTTTTGCTGCGATCCTTGGAAGGATTGTTTTTAATGAATTTTTTTTTTTTTGTAGCTTTTGGATCGTTTGTTTTCTTTTGTTTTTTATTGATTTTATTTGCTATCTTTTTTTGAAGGTTTTGTTTTAGTTTACGGTGCTACTTTCATTTTATCAATAATTAATATTTAGCTTGCCAAATAATTGATTAGTCAAAGCAATAAATTATACTTCACTGTAAATTCACATGTGTAATATTACACAGGCCAAGTGTGTAGCTCCCATTTAAATACATTGTCGCCATTTTT